>JAQBSW010000774.1:0-169975 GCA_029291075.1 Eudiplozoon nipponicum | reverse complement strand
ATTATATAGTGTGAGTTAGCGTTGAAGTCGTATTGTCGTAGATTATATATAATGTTAGCTTCACTATTGCAGGTTTACACATTCGTCTAGGAGATTGTAACGTCCTATTATTCCACATTCTTCTACCAAATATATAGTGGTTAAAGGGCGTAATACCGGCTCCTACTGATGAGTCGCCAGTAAGCACGAAACGAATGTGTATACGATTATACTTTCCGTTCATGCTGCCTTTGGTTTATCCTTCTGGTCACAACTGAACTAATTTGTTACTAGGTTCGCAACATCTAATACATACTTGCATATATTAGTTCTTCGCAACAAACAGTATTTTACTTTAAGAATTGTCCTTGCATTTTGTACAATGCTTAGCGTATACTGAAAAATGTACATATAATGGGGTTGGAGTTTATATCATGCACGAAAGTAGGCGTCTTTATTGTCTTCTATGGCAACGCATGGGTAGCTTAACAAAAAGAATTATCGTTCAAGTTTGAATCCTCTAGTAAGCGTTGTAGTCATTTCAAAATAAATGTTATAAAAAACAGGATATTATATATACACACACACGAACAATCTTGTACTCTACGGCTGTTGTATTTTCGTAAATGTATTCGTTTCAATATATTACGAACTAAAACATTGATTGGACTGCTGCAGCCTTTGTAGCCCCTTTGTATGTTTGTTAAAGTGAGTATCTTAAAATATATTTGAAAGATACCTTGGATATCTATTGGTAGAATTTCGCCAAAATTCCACGTTAAATGTATAATATAAAGATTAAATTTTGAAACCTTGGATTGAATAATAATATTTTCAGTATTTTTAGGTTTATCAGGAGCCTAAAGACAATTTCGGCATAGCTATGAGTTACAAATTTGCGTGGCACCGGCAATCTACGCCACCATAGGCGATCAGCCAGCTTCGTACTAAACGGTTGTCTAGGCGAAAACTCAAAACTCCCTGTTGCACTAGGCATTATTCCAATATTACAAGCATTCGGGTTAATCTTGCTTGGGAAAAATATTTATCAAGATTTCTCGCTATCGAATATCACTTGCCAGTGTTTATTTCTCTTTTTTCCGGTTAGTTGAAAGTGTCCCATCGTCATTCGTACTCGCAGCAATAATTTGTTGGGGATCGAAAATAAAGGTATAAGTATATATATATATATATATATATATATATATATATATATATATATATATATATATATATATATTATTTTACATTTTTTTTTTTAAGAAACGTTTGACCTGTTTGTCGGTTATGACAAGTATTCTGTACAGTCTGTGAAACATTATTTGAAAATTTTCCTGACAAGTCTGTATTCTACGTACAAAATGTGCATCGTTTTGTCAATGTATCAAATGGTACAAAGTGTATATATAGATATATATATATATATAAGAGAGTATATATATATATATATATATATATATATATATATAGGAGTTTTGTGGGTATGCTTGTGTGTCGTCGTTTGTTTCTCCATAAACTTTTTGCTTTCTAGTTATAGTTCACTAATCCTGTTTAATTTCATGTATGTACTGTTCGCCTGGCGGCTCACTATTCTTCTGATGCATCATTGGAATTTTAGGTGTCTATGTGGGGATGATGCAAATTGATTGCTTTCATCCCCATGGTAGACTGTGAAGCGATTTTGGGCAATAAACAAGTTTACGTTTGGTGAAAGACAGTGTTAAAGTAATCGTTTTTATCTAGAAAATTCGTCATCGGCTTGTGCACAGTTTGTAGCTGGTATGGAATATTAATTTTGTTATAAATAAGCGTATATAATACTATATTTACTTGTTTTAAACTGATTATAGTTTCTTCGCTAATTATTTATTCATTTATTTTCTGATTAATTGATTTCAATCCTTTAATGCTGAACATGGTTGTTTTGAGCATTTTTTGATTATCAACATTATATAATGTTGCACAATATCATTAACGTCATTGGTGGAATATAGCATTTCTCGAGTCCATAAGAAACTGAAAATGTTTAAATAACTTAATTCAATGGACTTTGGTATAAAATGTAATATTCTATTTGAATTGTAAATACAACACTTCCAAATCTTTCCATCCTCTTGTATTCATTTTAAAAATATTATTTTTATATAACTCAACTACTTATTTTAATTATATATATATATATATATATATATATATATATATATATATATATATATATATATATATATAGTCAATATAAACCACCCTAATTAAAATATAAAATATAAAATAAAATATATATAAATATATCTGTCTTGAATGAGGATACCACATTTGCTACAAGTTGTGTTTTACTCCTGTGCGTATTGTGTCAACCCTGAAGATGAGACTGGAAATAACGTCTCGAAATATATGTCAAAGATCAATGGCGGATCTTGATCCTAAAGCGCTTTCAGACAATCAGCTAATTAAAGGCTTAAAGGAGAAGGGACAAGTGAGAACCCATCAACTGAGGCCAAAAATTACATCATCTGAAAAGATAAAAGGTTCAAGATTTTGCCGACCTATGAGTGCTAACAATTGTCCTGCACAAGAAAAATGCGGTCAAATCCGAAACGAAAAGGACAGCACTGAGAAACAAAATAATACATCTTTTAAAGTGTAATTAAATCAAAAATACGACCGGATCGTCGTGCAATTATTCAACCAATACAAAAGGAGGAAAATACAAATTGGAAGGCAAGTGGAACATATCTCATTCTTGAAATTATGTTTAAAATTTAATACTATACCTAAATGCTTTAAATTTAGACTACCATTTCAGCTAGATAGAGTAGGAAATATTCTGAAACAAGAACTTTCTATACATTTAATGAAATCATCGATAAAAAGTCAAGAAAAAAGAAAATATGAACTTATTAGAGAGAAAACTAAAATAAGGTCAAGGTTGCTCTTGATATTACATTCAATGGACCTTAAATGTATAGAGGATTTCACTGATAAGGCTAGGAATAAAGAAATTCAAAAGGTTAAAAAGAGGCATGATAAGAAACTTGTAAACCTGGGAATCTATAGGTCTGGAAGAAATATTCCAAACGATTCATTTGTGTCGAAACGCGTAATAAACTTATCATCTATGGATCTCAAAGATAATGAAAAGAGAATACTCAACCTGGGACTGAACACAGCTGTTCCTATTGAATACATACCTAAGAATGAAATTATTACTGAGACAGTTAAAATCCCACAATTCCTCCCAGGAAAAGAGAAAACTAAATTTGAATTGGATGTTGCAAAATTAGTATTAGAACATAAGGAGGATAAATGTAAAAAGAATTATGACTTGAAAAGATTAAGATCGGAGTTGTTATCTAATAAGGTGATATGCCTTAAAGCAGATAAAGGTGGAGCAACAGTGCTAATAAACCAGAGGGATTATGAGGATAAGATGTACGTACAATTAAATAATAAAGAAGTTTACCATAAAATAAATAAGGACCCAACGGACAAATTACAAGGTGATAACTATTTAATTGAATATTTGATTCATGATTTCAGAGTGTATGGTCTAGTAAAAATTCATAAAAAAGATAATCCACTTAGGTTAATTGTCAATGTCCAGAATTCTCCAACTTATAAAATGTCCAAATTTCTGTGCCATAGAATAAGAAAATACACCTATTTTCTAGATTATACATTAAAGAATACTTATCACTTTACGGATATTATTAGTAAATATAAATTATTAGAGAATGATAAACTGGCAAGCCTGGATGTGGTATCTATGTATACGAACATTTCGGTACAGGTTGCATTAGAGTGTGTCCAACGTTGCCTAACTGAATACCCTGAAATACTAGAAGGGAGTAAAATGATATTAAGTAGTATTATGCAAATGTTTAAAATTTGTATGTCCTCTACATACTTTATATTTAGAAATGAATTCTGCCTTCAAGTTAAAGGTGTTCCTATGGGACAACCATTATCAGTCCCAGTCGCTAATATTTATATGCATTATTTAGAAAAAAATCTTCTACTTAGATCTCCCCTCAAACCATGCTTATATTTAAGATTCCTAGATGATATCTTCCTAATTTGGAATCAAGGGGACAATGAGTTGGAGAATTTTCTGTATTTAGCTAATCAACTGGGAGAGGTAAAATTCACATTGGAAAAAGAAAACAAAGAAGAATTATCGTTTCCAGATGTAAAATTAAAACGAATGGGTCAAACATTAGAGAAAGATATTTATAGGAAGGATACTTATTCTGGTATCCTCCTGAGTTATTGCTCTAATCACCCGTTTGGGATGAAAATAGGCATTCTAAAATCTATGATAATAAGAAGTCTTAAAATAGTGGATTTAAAATATAGGGATAAAGAAATAATGAAATTGAAAGAAATATTCAGGATAAATGGTTATCCGGGAAAATTTACTGAGAAAATCATAAAGGAGACATTATTGCGATTTAAGAGAAGAATAAAACAGGAGAAACGGACAGGAGATTTAGATAATCAGAATGAAGATAAGCACAGAACTCTGGTTCTACCAGACTCCAAATTAAGTAGAAAGATTAGGATATTAGCAACAAAATACAACATAAGAACAGTGTTAAGACAAACAGTTACAATAGGCAATAAGTTACCGAATCAAAAAGAAAAAATAGAACCTCTTAACACATCAGGGGTTTATGAGATACCCTGTAAAGATTGCAATCCTAGGTATATAGGTGAAACCATGCGTCCAATAAAGGTACGTAGAGGTGAACATAAGACTGCATGCAAATACAGAAATAGTAATAGATCGGATCTAGCCAGACACTCAATGGAGTCAGGTCATCAAATAAACTGGGACGGCTGTAAACGGATTTCACTATGTAACCGAAATAGATTAACCAGGTTGATTAGAGAATCAATTGAAATAAAATCAGGAATGAACGTCATGAATATGACATGTGTAGAAAAATCATTAGGCCCAATATTCAATGAAGCCTTCTCTAATGGAAAGAAACGTAGATTAGAGGAATCAGAGCTAACAATAAATCTAAATAAGAGACCACGACTATGAAAGGGGAGAAAACAGAACGAATTAGATGGAGTTAGAGGGCGGTAATATGGCTATAGTTATATTTGTATATATATGATGAACATTTCAATTTATATAAGATGTGAGAGAATTTCACGTTGTTGCTTATATATTTATCTAAATATATTTAACAAATATAGGCATCAATATTTCGCAAATACATATATATGGATGATTCTAATTATTCATATAAGATGTGAAGTGAACTCACATGGTTGCTTAAATGCTTATTTAGATATTCACAATATATATGTAGAAGAATATTTAGATTTTATATATAAGGTGGGAAAAGCTCACATGGTTGCTTTTGTGAATTGAGATAGGCATTATGTATATATATATATACATATATATATATGAGGTGTAGACGGGAAGATAGATATGCTTTGATATTTATATATACATATAAATTGTAAGTGGTTGAATTTCAAAGAACCTATTTCAACTGCTTATAGATACATATATCTACATATATATAGAAGTATATAGATAGACAATAAAATAGATATATAAAAAGTGTTTTACTGATATAATTTATCCGTTGCGGGACTCACAGTGTTGCTTGTATGAGATTCATATTATATATATGGTATATACACGTATATATATATATATATATATATATATATGATGAATATATAGATATTTATAAAAGATGTGGGATGAACCCACATAGTTGCTTATATGCTTATCTATATATATATACATAGATAGCGTGTGGACATATGTATAAATGGATATTTTATAAGATGTGGGTACAAATATATAAGTAAAAATAAAATTAAAATATAAAAGATTGCTGATATATATATAGTGTATACACGTAGGTATAGTTATATTTAGATATATAGATATTTATAAAAGATGTGGGAGTAACCCACATAGTTGCTTATATGTTTATCTATATATATAGATATATACGATATTTTAATACAGAAACTAATTCATATAGTATCTGAGTATAAATGTGTACTGAGTGGAAAAACGATTTAGTTAGTGTAACTTCCGTATTCGGTCTTGTCAAAATGATAGAATAATACTCTATAGAGTTTCAATAGTTTTTTAATCTCTCTGTATATAACCGATTGCAAGCTGGATGGAATTAGGTGAACTGGGGGGCAGGTGAGGATTACAGCAATATAGAATTCAAAATTTGTTGATCTTTCTATGCGTCCGGTACAGCAATTAAAATATAGACATCATTGATAGGCGTGTATGTCAATCCATTAGGTGTGCTTATAGTTAAAATACACATGTTTATAGGTAGATGTGTGCGCAGAGGGGGACAGGGATAAGTTTTTGTATACATTTGAGTATTAGAGACTAGGTATGAAGACCGGATATTAGGAAGACAATTAAAATAAAATATATATAAATATATCTGTCTTGAATGAGGATACCACATTTGCCACAAGTTGTGTTTTACTCCTGTGCGTATTGTGTCAACCCTGAAGATGAGACTGGAAATAACGTCTCGAAATATTTGTAAAAGATCAATGGCGGATCTTGATCCTAAAGCGCTTTCAGACAATCAGCTAATTGAAGGCTTAAAGGAGAAGGGACAAGTGAGAACCCATCAACTGAGGCCAAAAATTACATCATCTGAAAAGATAAAAGGTTCAAGATTTTGCCGACCTATGAGTGCTAACAATTGTCCCGCACAAGAAAAATGCGGTCAAATCCGAAACGAAAAGGACAGCACTGAGAAACAAAATAATACATATTTTAAAATTTAACATAAGTTAGCAAAGTAAATTTCTCGAGTAATCCGCCTTCGTCGATATTGCGCACTCGTCCAGATCTTGCCAGAACTTGTCGCGATCATCGCTCTAATTGGAATGAATTTGCTTCGGAGTCTTGAATTCGTCAACTCCATCACCTTTGTTTTACAATACATGCAATTTTCAGTTATATATTAACCTACAAATTTGGATCACCCTCCATTTATGCGGAGCCAAACTGCATATCTTCCGACCTGAATTTCTTACTTGTCACTAGCGATATTTTATTGTAGAATAGACTGTGCCATATGGGGATGTGATACACATTTTAATATAAATGGCAGATTGTTGATTATATATATATATATATATATATATATATATTTGTGTGTGTGTGTGTGTTTTGTCGAATAAGGTAAATATTATAAAGCAGACACTAGGTCGAAATTCATGCCAAATAGACTCCACTCGAATGAAAGACTAATCCAATAATATGAGTTAGTGAATAATCGAAAATTGCTTTATTTTGGGGCAAGATTGGCACAGTGGATGAGTTCAATATAGCAAAACCACTGATATGCGCTACGAGTCCGGATAATTTCAAATTCTGAAAATTATTTCACGAAATCCTAAAGAGGATGAAGCCAATCTTCTTTAAGAAATTCTTTTACTAAATTACGCAATAGCTCGTTTGCAATTACAAAAAATATAAGTATATAAGAATGAATGCTGGCGTTTTTGTTAAAAAATCTATAACTCAGAGCCCACAAATTTTAATTACAATTCATTTTAAAGGAAATTTTTAGGCAATTGAACAAACATTTTTTGCACAATTAAACAATCAATGATTGCGCGTTTTATGGTTACAATTCAAAGAAGAAATCAAATTTGCGACCTTGAGGAAACACTAGTTCCTTAGTAACAAGCCAATTACTTGACTAAACAGAACAACAATTTATCGCAAGTAATGATACGTTTCGAAATTCAATGATCATAAACAGAGCCCATAGTAAGTCAAACAAAACCTCAATATAAATCGGAGGTGTGGAAAATCAGATATGCGGGCTTCAATAAATAGCAGCATCACAAACATTGCTACTGGTGGTAATTCTACTATGTCGTGCGACTGGCCAGATACTTTGGGATTACAGCATAATTCAAATTTGCAAGCTTTATTTAAAAAATACCACTAAGTTTTCCAAATTTATAAATTTATAATACTTAGCAAGTTGGAATCTGCGCATGAAATTGTGACTTGTATTCTTGCACAAATAATTATGTCTTACGAGACAAAATATACTGGTATAAAGAATTCTTATTTTACGTAAGCGGTGATTACGCTTTATTTGGTCTAGTTTTCTGACATTTTAGAGTTGGTTATAAAAAGCGATTTGTTTTCATGGCATGTCCAATAACTTGACTAAAATAATATTTTAAGTTTGTCATTTCCAATAAGTACTACGCAAACATTTCTGTAGTATATTACATCTTTTGTTTTGAAAATGGGTTTCAGCAAATTTGCCAAACAGGTAATATGAATAAATAAAGTCGATCATACAGAAACAAATTGCTCAAAATAATTTTGTTTGTAAACAATAATTGATTGCGCGGGTTTTGGTAAAAAATTTTAAATCAGGTTTGCGAGCTTTAAATAAACACCAATCCCATTGTATTTAATCAGTCGTCAAACAACATAACAAAACTACCGTCAGTCGCAACAACCTTCCATGACCATCATCAGAGTACGACGGCAAACTGGCTAGCGAGTATCAAACCGCATTGCCTATATATGGAAAGCAAAAATTTCCAGTCACGTTCAAGACTACTGGAGGTGAGAGCATCATATCTAATTTTGCTTTCCATATATATTCAATGAGGTTTGATCCTTGCTAGCCAGTTTGGCGTCGTACTTTGATGATGATCAAGGAAGGTCGAAACGCGTCAGTGCGTTGCGGTTGGCGGTAGTTTTGTTATGTTTTTCGACGACCGGTTAAATACGATGGGATTGGTGTTTACTTCAAGCTCGCAAACTTGATTTAACGAAATGTAGTTTTTGATAATAAGTAGTCAATAATTAAACACACGTATACTTTAAGGATTTTTTTGCGCAGCGCGAACTTGATATGTTGACTCTCCGCGAGTTGCGTTCGCGGGTTGTTGCTATGCACTATCAGTTTCGCAAAGATCCGATTAATTTCCATTTCCAAGTACGCATCGATTAATTCTTCGATTTGGTTGGGTGCGGATTCGTCCCTTTCTTTCGAAGGCTTCAATATCATTCATACGAACCAATGGAAATGATGTGCGATCTAATCTTCGTTGACTGCCTGATTTAATCTCTCTCTCTCTCTCTCTATATATATATATATATATATATATATATATATATATATATAGCATATGCACATATATATCATTCTGCGTTGACGTGTGCATATATGCATGTTGTAATGAGCTATTAAAGTCCTTGTATTTGGTAGGATCCTAAATATAAGAGATTAGTGTTAACAAATCTGACTTGGAATTTTTAAAAGAAATATAAATAGATTTGTTTGATCGAGATTACCAAGAAGCCTGTTGAGTTTAAAAGCAACGGAATTTCTTGCGGAAATGTTGAAAGAAAATAAAGTTTAGTTATATATAAGGATATACCGCTCAATTGGGTAATGTAGGTAGGTTTGTCAGAATGTTAAAGCTAAAGATAAATTTAAGACAAATTAAGCAGTCAAGCGGGAGAATATGTAAATAATTCCGAAATTCATTGAAAAAGTCTGGTATATAAATTAATCATGGAGTTTCGACGATTTCAAAAATTATCATCGGACAATCGCTTTGAAGCAAAATGCGCACTTCAAATCTGGCGAAATTTTATATGCTAATCAAAACAAGAATTCACATTGAATTGCGCATTGCGGAAGATGAAGTTCCGTTAAAATGTGTCATCAAATTTAAACAAACCAACATGTGTGAATGAGGTGTTACGCATCTAGTACCAAATTAGTTCAGTTGTGAAAAGAAGGATAAACCGAAAAAAAATTGGGAAAATAATAATGGAAAACCGTGTTCCAACGTCATTTTCATACAATAAGCTGATGGATGGCCTAAAAAGAAGGGACAAGTGAGAACCCATCAATCGAGGCCAAAAATCAGTTCACCTGAAATTGATCAAAATTCAAGATTATACCGACCTAAGCGTGCTATCAATTGTCCCGCACAAGAAAAATGCGGTCCAATCCACAACAAGAAGGGCAGCACTGCGCAAACAGATTCATTATTTAACACATACAACATGAATGGAAAGTTTAATGTAATACTTTACGTTCATGCTGTCTTTGATTTATCCTACTGGTCATATTTTAACAAATTTGTTATTAGGTATGCAACACAATACAAAATTGCACATATATTAATTCTCCAACACGAACATATAAACTGATGTTACCTGATTTGCGTTTTGGCTAACGCAGCTTTTATTGTTCCAGTAATTTCATTTTAGCAAAATATTTCGACCTACCTTACAGCTGGCGGTAGTTTTATTATGTTGTTCGATGACTGGTTAAATACAATGGGATTGGTGTTTACTTCAAGCACTCAAACTTGATTTAAAGAATTACCTTACCGTAGGTCTTCATCAGTTGCATTTCACGAAAAAATGAAAGCTGCATTAGTCAAAACGCAGATCAGGTAATTGCAATTAATCCAGGTTCGCAACAAAGAAATTCCTTCATATAAACTGATGAATGGCATGTGGGCGTATACTTGCATGTGTTTTTTTCTTCTGATTTTGCTTTGAATGATCTAAATGACCATTTTATATTAATCCCAAATATCTTCACAAATTTCAATATCTAATGAACTAGATGCCCAAATGAGTATGATGTGTTGCGCAAAACTGACGTTTTATATATTTTTTTTGTGTAAAATTACTTTAAAAATGATAATCTTCAAGTAGTTTTAAATTCCTTTGACTGGTAAATATTTATTTAGTATAAAAGATATATTTTCATCGTACTCTGATGATGATCATGGAAGGTCGAAACGCGTCAGTCCGTTTGACTGGTGGTAGTTCTGCTATGCTGATCGACGACTGGTTAAATACAATTGGGTTGGTTTTTACTACAAGCTCGCAAACTTGATTTAAATAATTTTTATCAACACCCGCGCAATTATTGATTGCTTAATTGTATTACCTAGATACAAAAGAAATTCTTCCAATAGACAGTTTTTCTGTAGTTGGAATTCATCAAGCACTTTCCATAATTTGCTGCTGATGGTAACAAACCAGAGTATAATTTTTTCGAAGACTGGAATTTATGTTGTAGATAAGGCGCATTTTTTCGTTATATAATATATTTTAACTTCGCTTAAGTTCATTCCAGTTGCAAACCATTTCGCAATCCTTTCGAACAAACTTTCTAATTAGTCAATCTCAGTCTGTCGTTGTGGAACATGTACAAATCCACCTGTGGAATTTAAATAAAATTGAAGATTTATAACAACGTTTATGGTCTTATTTATCTTTTTAACCAGAAAAGACTAAGCATTTCCTAATATAGCATATGTAATTCCTTCAGAAGACTGTTTTGTTCACATTATTTAGTAAGTTGCAGAGATGCGACTCCCGGACTGCATAATGCATGTCATATTCTAACATATCATTTCAGAGTGGAAACTATTGTTCCAACGTCATTTTCAGACAGGCTTAAAAAATAAGGGACATGTGAGAACCCATCAATTAAGGCCAATAATCGGAGCATCTGAAAATGTACAAAATTAAAGATTTTACCGCCCTACAAGTGCTATCAATTGTACCATACAAGAAAATTGCGTTCAAATCTACAACAAGAAGGACAGCACTGCGCAACGAGATTCATCATTTAAAAAATATGAACATTCATTGTTCCAGCCACATTACCGATCAGAATATATACAATGATTTTTGAATGTAATCCCAGCTCCTGCTAATAAATCGTCAGAAAGTATTAAACGCATGTTTCTGAGAGATAATACTGTTTCTCCATTCCAGTTTTGCTTGAATTAATTTGTTACTAGGTACGCAGTAATTAATAAATTATTGCATATATACGAGGTCCACGCAACAAGGAATTTAATTTTATTTTATCTATATCCCTGAGTTTTATATAATTTTTGTCACTTGGTATTTGCCCTTGCCACTGACGTCATTTTAATCACTTCATATCACATGGTGGCAAAAGCATCTATTAACGTCCAAAGTGTGATATCACTAAAAATGAGTTCAAATCCACAACAAGAAGGACAGCACTGCGCAAAGAGATTCAACATTTAAGTACTACTCATACTTTTTCAGGTTTTTCTTTCCTTCAGGTAGAAACTTTTTAGGATCTCTTAATACCATAAAATCTTAAACAGCTACCCCTAATCTGTCATTATAAAACATTATAATGTGGGTGACAACTATTGTGATTAGGTTTTACTTCTGTTTCTTTTTGAACTGTTTGTTAAGTACATTTCTGTATGTGTCTTTATGCGTGTCTCTTTGCGTATAGAGTCTTTTATGTTGTGTTGCAAAATGATGTCTGAGATCTGGTCATTCTTGTATTGATGGATTGAGAAATTAACCAAATGTTAACATTTCTCCCAATTCCGCGTTTTGCGTACGCGGATTGTAGCTTTGCATTAATAGCTTCACAAAGGTCCGATTGATCCCAAATTCAATGTCCTTTTTGTCTTCGATCGGGGTGGGCTTGTATTCGTCCCTTTCTTCGAAGGCTTCAACATCGTTCATACTAACCAATGAAAATGCGGATATATCACATCTTTGTTTACTGGTTGTGATAGAACCGCATTTCAATTGGTTAGAATGAACGACGTTGAAGCCTTCGGAAGAAAGGGACGAATACAAGCCCAGCTGGATCGAAGACAAAATGAACATGGAAATTGTGATCAATCGGATCTTTGTGAAACTGTTAGTGCAAAGCTACAACCCGCGTACGCAAAACGCAGCATTTGAAAATATGAAGCTGGCACTCCACAATGAAATTTCAAAAAATAAATGTTCACATTGTTGGCTGTTACGTGTACGAATTTATTTACCCGAGTGTTGTCTTTGGTAACAGCGCAGGGTGTGCGGATTGCAGTGTTTATTGCTCATATTAAAGGAAAAATGGTTAAATGCTTATATTGTTTTGAAATTTCTGTCGCTGTTATCATTGGTTGTGATAACGTAAATGCAACAGATTTTCCTTCTTCAGTTTATTGCGAATCCGATTGAATGTTATACACACACTCGCTGCCATATATATATATATATATATATATATATATATATATATATATATATATGCTTCGTGCTATGATATATGTTATAGTGCACACCGATATAATTTCAACTAGAAAGTTGTTTTTAACTGGCTGTACAATATTAGTACACGTGTGGTGGTAATAATTCTTTAAATCAAGTTTGCGAGCTTGAAGTAAACACCAATCCCATTGCATTTAAGCAGTTGTTGAACTGACGGTAGTTCTGCTATGTTGTAAGACAACTGGTTAAATTCAATGGGATTGGTGTTTACTTCAATCTGTCGAACTTGATTTAAAGAAGTGAATGAACTCTAAAGCATTGGTGCGTTATTAATTGTCCGCAATAAATGGAAGGATATTGAATCTGTGAAAAAGTCATTGATGAATTTCACCGAGAACAAAAATCATAATGACATTTATATATATATATATATATATATATATATATATATATATATATATATATATATATATATATAAGTAAAAGAAAAGATTTAAATTATATAATCAAACGAACATCATTTGCACGGGTGGTGATAGCAAGTACCATAGTCAAAGTTGCGCACTTAATAAAGACACTTGACACATTCAGTACATATATTCGTCAGTATAAACTAAGAATTGTATAGTAGAAAGCATAATGACGAAGCTGCAAACTGTTCCAAAACATGACTCCGTAGATGTTGTCAAAAAATGTTCTGAAAATGGGATAAATAGCTATGTTGTAAAAAAATGGCTTAAACAAAATTCTAATAATCTGGCTATACGATAAACGCATCTATTAATAAAACAATAATTGTTTGCGCGGGTGGTGGTAACAATTCTTTAAATCAAGTTTGCGAGCTTGAAGTAAACATCAATCCCATTGTATTTAACCAGTCGTCGAACAACTTAACAAAACTACCGCCAGTCGCAACGCACTGACGCCTTTCGACCTTCCATGATCATCATCTGAGTACGACGCAAACTGGCTAGCGTGGATCAAACCGCATTGCATATATATGGAAAGCAAAATTAGATATGCGTCTCTCACCTCTAGTAGTTTTGCATACATTGTACGTGAGTGGAAATGTCGGCTGGCAGTAATTTTGTTATGTTGTTCGACGACTGGTTAAATACAATGGGATTAGTGTTTACTTCAAGCTCGCAAACTTGATTTAAAGAATACTTAAATCATGTTATTATAAAAACCAATCAGATATACCATGCTCAACCCTGGTAGTCTTTGGCCAAGCAGTCGGTTTGAAAAGTGAATGACGTCATAACTGTCTGGAAAATTGGATATCCAATATCGAAACGGGCCATGGTAGGGGGCTCTGTTTTGTATTTCCGTTTCCTTATTAAGTTTTGAAATAATATTTTGTGGCGTTAGTAATGTAAAATGAAAGATATATAGTGCATCGATGTTTAAATATTAGTATAATACTGGGTTTACATAATAAAATTAAAAGGCAATATGTTTGCAAGATCGAATATTAATTCAAGTTTCGTTTTGATTATATAGTTAATTGAGTAAAAAAATAATAAATTAATGTTGCAAGAATGTTTGAATTGTTTTTTTTAAACAGAACACGCGCAGTGGTGAAATAACACAAAATTTATTCAAATAAATATTTTTTGTTTGTGTGCGTATGTGTGATTTTATGTATATAGTGAACCGGAATTCATCGGTGCATAATTAACAATATTTCGTTTATCAATCTTCTGATTTTGGTGTATAATTCTGATCCAATTTTAATTATCTTTTTAATAGGTACGCAAAGCATCATACAAAATTGCCTACAAATTAGTTCTCAGCAATCAAGACTAAATAAATTTTATTCTACATTTATTTGTTTTGCTAGAATAAATATGTGCGCATTACTAAAATAATAACGCACTTGGGTTCTTCAAATATAATTTAAAATTAAATATTTCTCTGTGTAATTTGTCATTTTCTTATTCAACAGCAAATCTAATCAGTCGTTTTGCATCACACCATGAGCATTTATAGTCCGCGTAGCTAAGACACACAAGTAACTGTTTCCGTGTTTCAACTCTATTCAATTACTGCGGTTTCATAATTATCATAATAGAATTCGTTATAACTAACTGGCCCATTTTATGAAATCTGCACGAAAGTTGATTGCTTTCATTACACCACTGTTAACTTGCTTCGTTTCCTAGATCCAACACATCTGAATATAAATTAGGTGCAGTGTCCTTCTCTCCAAATGCAGATAGCGTCCATGAAATTTGGCATTGCGAATTATTTAGATTTCAGCCGTATTCTTTTATTGGAAACGTTAATTATGAAATACTTTTTTTACTGGAGCATATGTAGATTATACAAAGTATTTTACACAATCAAAATACGATATTTATAAACTAACATTGGTTGCGCGGATGATGAAAACAATTAATTGAATAAAGGTTGCGATCTTGCTGAAAACACAAGTCCAATTATATACATACATTTGCCAGTATAATCTAAGCATTTTATAACGTGGTGTATGCAGTTCATCACGTATAAAAATTTAGTCTTTATTATAAACTCTTCAAGTGCAGTCCAGTATATATATATATATATATATATATATATATATATATATATTGGAACTGGGGTTTAAAGAAAGTTAGCAACCACTATATAAATACAGCCGTCGATAAATGTAAACCTGATCGAGATCCCTAATTCTTTGCTCTGTAGATTTATAAAATGAAAAGTGGACTTAATTAGAAAATTTGATCCATTTAAGAAAATTATTGTGTTTACATTCGTTGCAGCTTTCCTTCATTTTTAATATAATGCATATGCATGTTGACAAAAAATTGTGAGCAATCATAATTGAAGTTGTTTCTAATGAAACAAATCATATAATTGGGAGATTTTATCTTTCGTTTAATCGTTCGTAACTTACCAATTATACAGTGGGATCCAGGCGCAGTGCTGTATCTAAACGATGAATGAATATTTAACACAAAACATATTTTTCAATAGAATTAAAAATTATTTTCGTTCTAAATGGTTTGACCTTCGTGTTTTATCGGTTCTGACAAGTTGCTGGGTTAGCCCCATCTTAGCAATAAGCGAGACAGTTTAATTTTATATTCATTAGAGTTATATTCTTCGTTCGATCTAAAAATCCTTTCTTCATTATCTATCTAATGCTTGTCAGTCGATCGGAGTGTGGTTTTCAATCATTGGATATATGCCTCACCCTAACATACCAGTGGGCAAATCTAAATGCAATTATTGTGTTAGTTACCAGAAATATTTTTTGACATTTCATTTTTCAAATGTCTAAGAAGGCGAATATATATTATAATTAAATAACAAAATCAGAAACAGAATAGCAGCCAATCTTTAACATACATCACCCGAAATTCCTATTGAATACTCTTAAATATATTTTGCTCTCATTTCGATTTACGCTAGCAGAAAAAAACTTGTAAGAGCATTGGCTTAAATCTCATACATGAATTGTATGAAATGTTTACCAGTTTCATAATCTTTATCGTAAAATTTAGTTTCCATTATAAATTATAACATTATGTTCATTTGTACGTACTTGAGTAAAAATCCAGGAAGAAATATCTATTGAATAGAAATTTTTTCCCCACCGTAATGGTACAATGACATTAATGAAACTCGCCTCCTAAAAGAATATGTAACTATAATATTGAACAGTTGTTCCAATTTTTCATCAGTTTTGTCAATTAAACAATAGTTCATCAACAGATTTTTTTACCAATTGTGTATTATGTGTTGCGCAACTAGTAACAAGTTAGCACAAATAATACTAGAATGGTAAACTAATGACAGCATGAACTGAAAATATAATCCCATACACATTCGTTACGTGCTTAATGACGATTCATTAATAGAAACCGTTATTACGCCCTTTACCCACTATATATTTGGATGAGGAATTCGGGAAAATTGGTAGGTAAATATCATATACGATTATGTAAACCCGCAGTAGTGAAGCTAACTTCATATAAAGTCTTCGACAACGCAACTTCTAAGCTAACTCACAATATATATATATATATATATATATATATATATATATATATATATATATATATATATATATATATATATATATTCTTTTGAAATGCGAGCTTTGATAAAATTCATTGTACCCTTCCTGTGTGCAAAAACAAAAAGAAATTTTATCAGATATAAGAAATATTTCTTTCGCATTGTCTTCTCAAATATCTACTAATGAACATATCTTTATATATAAATTGGAAAGCAAAACAAGATAGAAATATGTGAACATAGAGAGAGTGTGAAAAACAGAAACCAATCAAATTGCGTGCGTCACATCCAGTTCAAGCTCAATGCTTGTACGTGCTTCTTCTGCTTACATAAATCCGGCTGAAATTCGTTTATCCATAAGGCTTCGTATATGGCTAGCTCCTTTTGTTTTTTGCATTTAGTAATTACTTTGAATGCTACGTCTGGAGAACATACGCGATGTTTAGATGATGTGTTGCGCAATAGCAGACGTGTATTCACCATTTGATTTAAAACAGGCGTTTAAGTTGCAATGTTCTCTCATTCGAGTAACAAACCGTCCGGTCGATCTCTATGTTCACATATTTTTATCTTATTTTGCTTTCTAATTTATATATAAAGACATGTTCATTAGTAGATATTTGAGAAGACAAGACGAAAGTAATATTTCTTATATCTGATAAAATTTCTTGTTTTTTTGCACACAGGAAGGGTACAATGAATTTTATTAAGGCTCGCATTTCAAAAGAATCTTCCAGAAAACTAGATGAACTAGTGACGTTAAAGTGTAGAGCGCAAAGAACGTTATTGTGGAAAGAACATTATTATTAGTGTATTAAACAATTACGGTTCCCAAGTGATTTGGTGCGCAGTTTACGAAAGTCAAAACTACGAGTCAACCGAAGAAATCTTACAGGGTTGGCGTATTCCAAAATTGAGCAGTTGAAGGAAGATGAAGCAGTGCTACAGGCAAGAATCGGGTGTGTAGCTTGTGTATTAGATGAACTAAGTCTTTTTGCAAGAAAATTTTATTATGCACGAGACGTACGATTTCGATTTAATGGAAGCATCTGCAAACAGACTGATGGTGTCGAAATGGGAAGCCCCTTATTTTCAATGTTGGCTGAGATTTTTCTAGGGTACCTTAAGAATACATCATTAAAGAGTGACATAAGTAAATGTGCTCAATATATACGGTACGTGGATGATATATTTCTTGTACTTAAGAACAGGTCGCAATCACGAACATTGCTTCAAAGTTTCAACAAAGCACATAAGAATATCGGCTTCACGTCAGAGCACGAGAAAGATGACTGTCTGTCTTTCCTGGAAGTACTATTAAAGAAAGAAATTAATGGTAAATTAAACAGAACAATTTACCATAAACCAACATGATCTGCACAGTATTTGCATTACAGCAGGTTTGTGCCATTTCAATATAAATTATCAACAGTTCGTGGTTTCTTTTCAAGTATTGACAGGTTGGTTAGTCAAGATTCTAAAGAAAATGAATATAACAAAGCAATTAACGATTTAATGTCCAATGATTATCCCAGACAATTAATTGAATCAATTATTAAAAAGGGAATTAAACAGAAACAGACGTATTATGAGCCAGAAAAGAAAACCGTCTACCTAAACATCCCATTTAAAGGGGATGCAGTTTCTCGAATGGCACAAAAGAAAGTTGAAGCAGCATTAACACGCACATTTAATGCAGCTAAACTACGAGTGTTATTTAGGGTAACACACTTGCCTTTACCAGAAATCAAAGAGAAACAGCCGTTAATGTCAATATCAAATATTATTTACCAATATACATGCGCAAGTTGTCGATCAACTTACGTAGGCCGATCGACCAGACGGTTAATTACTCGAATGAGGGAACATTGCAACTTATAACCTAAGAACTATGCATGAGATTATGCATGCTATTTGTTCTCTAGACTGTGGTTTAGTGTATTAATAACAGTTCTTCATTGGTTGTCTACGCTACAGCATTAGGAACCACGGAAATTTATCAATATATCCTTATCATCAATATAACTTTGATAAGAATTATATATATATATATATATATATATATATATATATATATATATATATATATTTCCATTATAAATAATAATAACAGTTTATTGAACTAAACGTCTATATTAGTTGCAATGGTCGATTAAGAAGGCATACATATGAACGGCATTGGTCAATATCTCCTTTATTCTATACGGCTTTTGTTGATACGAAAAGAAATTTCAATTTCAATTTTGTGGTATTGTAATTGACACCAAACACATTTATAATTAGACGCACAACTGAAAAAATATGACTGTTACTCGTTCTGGCGGAGCATTGCGTTTTGTGATTAGTAAGGTATGGGTATGCCTTATGCTTTTAACCCGCAATGTTTTATTAAATAATTCAAGTATTTGGCAAATTATTCTGGAATTCATTCAGCTAATTAGAAAGACGTTAATGTAAAAGGCATTCGTTTTAGCTAATTGTTAAAACGGTTTCCAAATTATTTCTTCGTATCTGCTGCTTGATTTTTGATAGGTAATTATTGAGTTTTATTTTGCTTTACAACCAGTCTGACTGTCGGAAATCTAGGAATATCTGACCTTACTAAACTTTTTGCAAAGCAAAGTTGGGTTTAATTGCCGCAATAAAACCAGATTTTTTACTAAAATAATTGCTCCAAACGTTTCAGAAAAAATCAAGTACCGTTAATATCGTGGTGTGTCTCGCGGTAAAAATCTTACTGAAGCGAGGTGGCAATTTTATGGTTTATAACTTTATTTTTTACCATAGCTAAAGTAATAGTCAATTTAATGTTAATCTGGTCAAAACTTTGTCCAATAGGTTTCTATTTTTTAAATATTTGCAAACGGATGTTTAAATTATGCAAATCACGCTCAGATTTGTGTAAAAATTATGTTTTGTTGAGCTGCATTACCATTTAGGAAGATACTGCCACGAATCGCAAGATAATTATTGATTAGCAAGTATTTTTGATGAAAATTTAATCATGGACAACAGTGAGCCAAATATATATATATATATATATATATATATATATATATATATATATGTATATAGTATATATATATATATATATATATATATATATATATATATATATATAATTATGATGTCCATTCCTTTTTAATTAAACGGTATTCTTATAATTAGGAAAACACAAATAACAAAGTGGATAAAGGCCATTTATTTCATGAAATAAATGGCCTTTATCCACTTTGTTATTTGTGTTTTCCTAATTATAAGAATATATATATATATATATATATATATATATATATATATATATATATAAATGATATAACATAAATATTGCATAAACTAGCAAATTAATTCTATTGAGTAAATCACGCTTTCGTCGTAAATGATCATCTCCTCCACATTAGCCAGGACTATTGCAGCTAAAAATTTAAATACGTCTATTTTATTCAGAAAATGGGTTAATTGACTACACCAAGAGACCCAATGGAAAGATGAATGCGATTTTAATTTTTATAACAGTTAAGTTTCAATCGCTTCTCCTTATATGACAACACACATTAGAATTGAAGTTTTATTCAGCTACACACGTCATGCCAAATGTTTATGTGGTACTTAATTAATGTTTTATGTTCGGAATTGATCCTAGCTATAGAGCGTTCGCATAAAATTAACCGTGCGTGAGAATTCGAATGCTGCGCTTGTTTTAGAGCTTGATAATTGTCCAAATGTGAAATTCCTCAACATTGCCCAGGACAGCTGCTGCTTGGTGCCAAACTAACGGCCGTTCTGTTACATACGATAAGGCTTAAATCCTGCGCTAAATCCTTCTGTCTTTGCGTTGTACTATCCATTTGGCTGCTTTTGTTTCACACGTGGTGTGATGCTGACTTACACTGCTGAGACGTCAGTAAGAGATTTTACATTTTGTCCATGGTGAACTTCGCCTATCACAATCGATCGATGTGGAAGAATTTGTCAATCAATGTGCCATAATTACATTATAAATAAATGAAGACTGACTCTTTGCAATTTGGACTAAATTGTGATAACTTTAAATCAATCACCTGATTTAAGTTTTGAGAAGCGATATTTTCATATTCTCTGTCCGCATTTTCTTTGGTAATATTCAAATACTAATTGTCGAGTTTTGTTTTTAAATTACCTTTAATCCATAGCTCATCACTTAAAATATATTTTTTTTAAATGATAATGCAACTGGAAAACTTCGTTTAAACAGCTTCTTTATATATATATATATATATATATATATATATATATATATATATATATATATATATATATATATATATATATATATGACTTACTGATATTCTAACAATTACTCCCGTTTAACCAGAAAAGTAAAGGAAATTTCATATACTCGTACGTCCATTTACTAAAAATACCGTCAATGGTTATCAAATTCTGTGTGCACATGCTAGACTCAGCTGTAAGGTTAAGGTTTTTCCAAGCAGTCTAAACCCAGACTTAATCCTTGATATCGCAGTTTAGAAGTTGGATACTATGTTTATGAACATGTAAAACGTAGGACTGTAGTCTATTTTTTCTGGTTTTTTGCATTGTGTGGTCATTAAGTGCTACGTGAATTGTAATGGAGAATGCAAGTTAAGAAAAATTTTATACAACTCTGCTGCTTTTGTCACGATTGCAAAATGATTTTCGTCGACAGCTACTCCTTTTTCATTTGAATGACGCCAAAATCAGGTTTTTTAACATATCCATACCTAAATTCAATTCTTTTTCCATCTTCATACATTTCATTGGCAAGTGTCTAGAAAAAATGATATTCGCTTACATTATTTATAATCTTACGGGCACACACAGGTTCTTCAGTTTATTCAACTAATTCAATAACATGTAAAGATACATGGAAATACATGACACACGCCCATCTAGCTAAACGTGAGTAATTGTTATGATATATATATATATATATATATATATATATATATATATATATATATATATATATATATATATATAATTTGCGAAACGTTAAAGTTATAGGATTTTTGCTCTTTAAAGCAAATATATTGTATCTAACATTCCAAAAATGTATTTAATACAAATAAACAAATATAGCAGATTATAGTTAAATACTGTTTGTTGCGAAGAGCTAATATATATGCAAGTATGTATTAGGTTTGCGAACCTAGTAACAAATTAGTTCAGTTGTGACCAGAAGGATAAACCAAAGGCAGCATGAGCGGAAAGTATAATCTCATGCACATTCGTTTCGTGCTTACTGGCAACTCATCAGTAGGAGCCGGTACTACGCCCTTTAACCACTATATATTTGGTAGAAGAATGTGGAATATATATTGTGTAAAGGGCGTAATACCGGCTCCTACTGATGAGTCGCCAGTAAGCACGAAACGAATGTGCATGAGATTATACTTTCCGTTCATGCTGCCTTTGGTTTATCCTTCTGGTCACAACTGAACTAATTTGTTACTAGGTTCGCAAAACCTAATACATACTTGAATATAGCAGATTCTTGATAAAAAAATCATTTTCATTTTCGGAAATGAATATTAATTTTATTCCAATTTATGTCTATTTTTACAATTTAACGATAATTAGTAATCTGTGTTCGAAACAAGACCAGCACTATTTTTCTTACGATGTAAAAAACAGTGCTTAAGTTAAAGGAACATTGATTACGCGGGCGGTGATAATAATTACTTTAATCAAGGTTGCGATCTAGATATAAACACCTGACCAATTATTTACATACATTAGTCAGTATAAAATATGTATATTACGCGTTAGCAAAGACGTCATCCAGTAGACTGGTTTCCTTCTTTTTCGGAACACATCACGAAATATCCAGAATTTGCCGCGAACTTGACTCGAACCTGGGCATGACTGAATCATTAAATTGTGCTCTAATGACTGAGCCATCCTGCCGCACACTACACATAATGTTCAATTATGCACTGACTAATGTTTCTTGGTTAGATTTACCAAAATGTGGAACCTATAATGTATCACATTAGACCTGAAGCTCCAAATAACAAATCCCAATCTGTCATTAAATAACAGACACCACGTTATATGGAGAAGTAGTAATGAAATCAACATTCATGTAATTAAACGAAAATTGGTTGCACGGGCGGTGATAGCAATTCCTTTAATCAAGTTGGCGATATTGACATAAACACATGACTCATTATGTACATATATTTGTCAGTATAAACCATGTATTGTATAGTATAGAAGAGGCAATTCATCCAGTGGGAACTCATCAAACCCTGTCCGCGGCAAATTCTAGACAGTGAGTAATTTGATCCCAATAAGGACGAAATCGGTCCACAGGATGAATAGTCGTTTCTGTACTATATAATACTTCGTGTTTACTGAAAAATGTATGAAAATAAATGGTTAGATTTTTATATCGAGTTCGCAATCTTTATTGAAGTAACTAAGTGTTCCTTCAATGGAAGGGGAGAATCCAATCCAATAAATATTAGATACTCCAGTAGAAAATCACTTTTAGGATAAAATACCTACTGTTTTCTTGTACAAGATTTAAATTGATTTCTTATTCACTTTCATTTTTTCTTTTACGACTTTATAACGATTTGCCTCAACACTAATCCTAATTAAATGTATGCCTGGTCTCCATTTAATGACACACTAAATGAAATAGATTAACAATTTAGTACCGACATTCGCTTATGCATCTCTCTTCTAACCTCACCCAGATAAACGAGAGTAAAATACGATTTTTGAATTTCGTACATTTCTGATGGTATAATTTTTGCTGTTTATTTATGAAACTTAATGTCTATAGTAGGAAACTGTTTTAAAACAATTCGGATGTTTCATTCAAATGCTATTGCTATTAATTGCTGTTTAGTTTTAAATCCGATAAACCACGATTTTCCGAACGAATTGCAATCTTTGTCAAGTTTAACGTTCTTCAACTTTTGTTACGTTTTATTTACGAAATCCACTTTTATTGCCTTAAATACCTTAAGAAGGCAACCATTAAATCTGAATATTTATCATGTCAGTTAATATATAACTCACCACGACCATTGCTTTAAGATAAATATTCTCATCTGTTGCGCATATTTTCATTTTAAGAATAATCCTCAATAAAAACATATATTTACGATTACCCGGTCCAATTCTAAATTGGGGTTAATTCAATTGATTAGTAAAGTAAATAAAAGTTAACTTATCGGCATCGCCATGAATCTAGACAAACAATCTATCACCCAAGTACCGTGCACACAAATTGGATTTGAGTGTCGTCTAATATAGCAAGTTTTGTTTTCAAGTACTGCACAGATATATTTACAATGGAAAAAACAATGCTTCTCTACTAGGGATACCCTTAATTTTAAAAAAATCCATCCTAAATTAACAATATGTAGAAGGTATACACGTGCACGAAAAAAGTTAACTGCTTTAAGTATCGGTATATTGGCACACAAGGATTCCATGTCGACAATCGCCAGCCTATCAGTTTCATTTGATATAAATTTATTCCATATTTAAGCCAAATGCTAAGAATTCGTCAGTTTTATATAAGAGTTATAACGATCTTCGTATTACAAAGCGCAGACATATTATTTTTTATGGAGTGCGGGAATAAGCATGTTATGTTGATTAACAGGTTTATACATTTGTTATAGAGCATCGACTTCGGATAAACTTCATGTAAGTGTTACCATGTGCTAGGTCCCATTCATTGTAATCCATCATATTCCTTATCCATAATTACACCAATTTTTATAAGCTATCAGTTATTTCTGTTTTGGTTTTATAATATAAAATAAACCTATTTATATTTTTTAAATTCTATAATCACAGTGAGACGTATTCATCAAATCGTCACTCGACATTTATTCAATTGAAATCGAAGCAAATTTTTCAATGTTACCTAAATTTCTGACATGTTAATCAAGGTAACTGTGCCAACGTTTATCTTCTCCGTATTTCAAATCAATTGTGACTATGCTAATTATAGCTTAACTTCCCATTTATCAATATAACTTGTGTTGTTTTAACAACATATGTGATGATCTGGGTTATTGATTATATTGACAAGATTTTAATTAAAATTAACCAATTTCCTTACAAAATTATTATGGTCAATATTTCAGCTGGTAATTTCCTGTTTAAGTTTTATTGAGTTTAACTTCATTACTTAATGAAACATAATATTTACAAAATTGCATATAGTTATTTAACAGTTTATTAGGTCTTCCGGCTTTTAAAAGTAAACCATTTCAATTATGAATAGACGCCTGTACCAAAGTAAGTATAAGCAAAAAGAATAATCTTAAGTTTCGTGTTTATTGGTCACTGGTATGTAGAAGCCGATACTATGCCATATAAGCACTATAAGCTTGGTCAAGGAATGTCAGACAGCTGACCGGTGAAATCATCTTTCCATATGTGCATTTAAGCTGGAATAGAGTAAACATCAGTTAAAGTTTTCAACAAAGCGATTTCAAAGCCCAAACACCAAATATTATATGTACCATGCCTGTAAACGTTACAAACACCATGATTTTGGAGATAAGCTAAGTTACGCTCAAATTGAACCTGACAAACAATATGAACAATGGAAAATCTTGTTCCAACGTCATTTTCAGACAATCAGCTGATGGAAGGCCTAAAAAAGAAGGGAAAAGTGTGGACCCATCATTCGAGGCCAAAAATAAGATCACCTGAAAATGATCAAAATTCAAGATTTTACCGACCTAAGAGTGCTATCAATTGTCTCGCACAAGAAAAATGCGGTCAAATCCACAACAAGAAGGACAACATTGCGCAATGAGATTCATCATTTAAAAAATATGAACACTCATTTTTCCAGCCTTATTCTCCCACATTACCGAACAGAATATATACAATGCTTTTTGTACGTAATCACGGCTCCTGCTAATGAATCGTCAGAAGCATTAAACGCATGTTTGTGAGAGATAATACTGTTTCTTCATTCCAGCTTTGTTTGAACTAATTTGTTACTAGGTACGCAGTAAGTAATAAATTTTTGCACATATATTCTAGGTCCACGCAACAAGGAATTTAATTTAATTTTATCTATACCCCAATGTTTATATAATTTGTGTCACTTGGTATCTGCCCTAGCCCCTGACGTGATTTTAATCACTTCATATCACACGGTAGCAAAAACATATATTAACTTCCAAAGTGTGATATCACTAATGAGCTAAGTAAATAGACAACATGAACTCACTTATTTATAACATGTGAACCTGATGCTTACACAGGGAAATTGGTATTCGGTGACTGTTGTATAACTCAGTTTCCAGTAGGTATGTTTTTAATTTTATTAAATTTTATGATAAAAAGTTAAAGTCATGTGCACATATATACGTCGCACGCCTACTATGTACAAGATTACACCGTTCGTATACCCCCACATTTCTTATCTAAATATATAGTTGGTATGAGGCGTGGTACCGGCTCCTACTGTTGAATTTTTTTAATCATTCCAGTCCTAATTGAAATAATTTGCAATGCCTATGACACAACTACAAGTATATTAGGTCTTTGCAACAAACAAATCAGCCATATAATTAAACGATCATTGATTACATGGGTGATGATAAAAATTATTTAAATGAAGCTTGCGAACTTCATATAAACACCAATTCCATTATATATATATTTGTCAGCATAAACTAATCATCAATTAATGTAGAAAATGAGGTTCATCCGGAAGGCCGGTTTCGTCCTTTAAGCACTATCTAAAATTTGCTGAGGACGGGGCTCGAAATGGTGCGAGATTCTGAACAGTACTTGAAATATTCGCAAAAATGACGAGACCAGTCTATTAGATGAATTGCTTTTGCTACTTTGTATAATAATTTGTTTGTACTGACAAATTCATAAATAATAGGATTAGTGGTTATATCAAGCTTGCAAACTTGATTTAATAAAATGAAAGTTTGTAGTAAAAGTAGCGTTTGATTCCGATTACAGCACTGATTATAGTCGAGGTTGGTCGTGATTATTGACAGTGGGCAAATGAAGAAATTAAGATCAGAGAGTCGAATCTGAATCTAAAGTCTACTCATTCATTTAATATGTGCAAACATTAATGTGTGACACATTGGGAAGTGCCGGAAAATCGACAAGCTACTAAACTCGAGCCAACTCACTTGGAGTAACTTTAATTAAGTTTTCGGATTTAAAATAAACAAATGAAGACCAGATATTAGGACAGGCAATAGGAAATATTTTAGGAATTAATATAAATATAAATAGAACTGTCTTAAATGAGGATACGAAATTTGCCACAAGTTGCTTTTTCCTATGAGTATGGTGTCAACCCTGAAGATGGGACTGGAAATGATGTCGGGAAAATTCGGAAGAATAAGTGTGGAAAATCTTGTTCCAACATCATTTTCAGACAAGCAGCTGACGGAGGACTTGAGAATGAATGGAAAAGTGAGAACACATCAATCAAGACCAATAAACGGTGCACCTGGAAATGTACAGGATTCAAAATTTTACCGACCTTCGAGAGCTATCAATTGTCCCGCACAAGAAAAATGCGGTCAAAGCCACAACAAGAAGGACAGCACGGTGCATTTCAACTCAACATTTAGATTAACTATAGTTTGGACAGAACGTGTTTTCTCATTGACGCAAATGTCCAGTTCCCCTAGATTACTCACCCGTAGGGTCTGCTGCAATGGTAAAAACTCATTTCTGGAGAGGTCTAGTAGGGATCAAAATCCATTAGTAGTTGAACTTTCACCACACTAGAAAACTATCATGTAGTCTAAACAGGGTATCACTAGAAATTTTGGTTTCGTGTAAATAGGGAAACACACATGAGCTTCTACTGCCTACTCCTTTTGTGAAGGAATACCGTATCTCTTTCCTACGGTTGATGTCGATCATAATAGAAAGACCAATACGCATTCAAATTGTGGATTCAACAATAATTTTCCTCACTTTGCTTGATTAATTAGCCTGAAAGGTGATGACGCATAGGTAAATATGTCGATTCTTGCTGTTCATGTTGAAATCGGTACACCTTCTGAAGCCTCGTCGAACTAAATTGCTACTAAGTAAGCGATTCCCAATGTAATTAAACTCTTAGTGATTTCCTACACCTAAGAAATTGTTAGCTGAAACCGCCACAATCACAGTAACACCAACCTTAAGATGAACAATAACAACAGAATAATGTACGATGAACAAATAAATCAAATGAAAGCAACATTTATATTTAGTTTTAAAAAAATCATTAATTCTTTGTTTGATGTATGAATTTAAATACAATTTTAGCGCAAAAGTTTGCTACAACTGATGATGGTGATTTTATCGTAAAAATAATGAATTTTAGCACAGTTTTCGTGTCATTTCAAATGTTCTACCAATATTTGTTTGATAAGTTATTTGTGAATTATCAACATGTAAAGTTCACTTCATGAATTCATGCATGCATGCCCTTTTTTGATTTATTATTACCTTTTGCTAAACAGTTAAACAAACTGTGTTTATTTCTGCCAAATATCACCTTGTTCCGAAAACACTAAAGAAATGCTCCGAGTCTGATAATGTGGATAGGTCACAAATTTATTGACGCCTAGTCCACTCACCACCCTAGTAAAGGTCACAAACGAAAACGTTTCCATATTAAACTAAGCGTAGCATGACAAACTAAAAATGACACATTTATATTTTTGCAACAAGATGAAGGTTTATGCTATCCATCTGTTGGCGTTCAAAGCACGAGAGAATTTAGCTGACAAACTTAGAACTAACCCAAGACAACAGGCGCGCTAAAGCAATCAGGAGCGATCATTTGTTTGAGAAAATACTGTCACCTTCAACGTTAATGAGTATGGCGTAAAACTTGCTTCAAACTACTTGTCTGCATTATATGGTTCTGAACGAAGAAGGTTAATTTCTCGGCTAAACTCACTTGATTCACATTTTGGCAACAAATTGTTGACTATTTATTCACCAGAACCTAGTGGAATGCGTCTCACATAATTGCCTTAATTGGCTGATTCTCGTGTATTCATCCAAGTGAGTTGGTTCCACTACGCGGACTTCCTTGATGTTAACAATAACCGTCGAATCCTGACGAGCTTTAATATTAGCTATTTATATTGCTAACGTATTAATGTAACCAGTTACCACTCGTAAAATCTCCATTTCAGGTGATTATTAAGCCATGCTGCATCTAGCAGCAAAGTTCCGTATTACTCGAATAAAGCGCCTCTAAGGAATATATGAATAATAATTCTTTATTTATTTTTCATTTCTGATGATCGGCTACTACCTGCGTAACTCCTTTAAGTGTTACTTTTTTTCTGACTCACTGCTTCTATGTTATTCTACAAAATTCAACTCAGTCCAAAGTTAACCTTTTCCACGCTCTCTGTGTCAATGGTAGCCAGAGCGGCATTTCAGAATTGGGCTAGCAAAACAAAATTAAAATTTACCATAATTATCTTCATTCTGTTACATAGGCTATGTCTAAATAAAAAAAAATTTATGGAAATAAAAGTCTTAATTTGGTCACATGTAATGAATGAAAAATGCATCTGAAATACCATGATGTCGTTTTTAAGCTACAAATGAGCATGCACAGCCATAATTTCGGATAACTAGAAAAATTTTGCAAAATTATTAGGTTATTGCTTTTATCCAATTTTCATTTTAAATGTAATCATCGTTGCGGAACGTGCAACTATGAATTGAACGCCCATTGACATTAGAATTGGTTTTGGTGGAAAACCTTCTTCGGTGTACAAAAAGATTTCCCATATTCACTCGAGTAGTTTTTTTCGAAATATTTCTTTGATGATATTAAGATCCACATTTTCATTCGTCTTCATTATAATTCACGCTTCTTGTTGGAACACAACCAGTTATTATTTCACACCGCTAAAAATAGAAGCTAATAAAGTAATTGTGATAATTATATCACGAGTTACTTCTTTACTTGAGTGTAGTTATATAAAGATTTTACAACGTTGCCGCTGTAATTCCATTTCAAATATTGGCAAAACGCATAAAATTGTTCGTGTGCAGTTGGAATATTTAAAATTAACTTAATTTTAATGTGATTAATACATTAATTAAATGAATTTTTTTGTGAAACTGGATCAATCGAAATTACCTGATTTGCGTTTTTACTAAAACAGTAATTGTGCCAGTTGTATTCTTTCCTGAACAAAATATTTCGGCTGCCTTTATCGGCAGTCATTTACAATTGGTCCACCATCTCCAGTTTTAGAAAACAAACTGATGAAGCAAGCGCAATATTTCCTCTGGCCATATTCTCTATACTTCAGACTGATTTTTCACTAGATAAAAGTATGTATTAGGTGTTGCGAACCTAGTAACAAATTAGTTCAGTTATGACCAGAAGGATAAAGCAAAGACAGCATGAACGGAAAGTATAATCTCATGCACATTCGTTTCGTGCTTGCTGGCGATTCTTCAGTAGGAGCCGGTATTACGCCCTTCACCCACTATATATTTTGGTCAAGAATGTGGGATAATAGGACGGTACAATCAATAGCATAAATTGATATCAATCATATTGGTGCCATGTTCCGACTCGGAAACCATAATGTTATTACTATGTACCTTTTCGGTACAATAATGTTGGTATCGTTTACTAACACAATAGCCATAATGTTAGTATCCTTTACAGACTCGGTATACATATTATATATTGTGAGTTAGCGTTGAATTCGCATTGTCGTAGACTATACGATGTTAGCTTCACTTTTGCTGGTTTACACATTCGTCTAGGAGATTGTACCGTCCTATTATTCCACATTCTTGACCAAAATATGTAGTGGGTGAAGGGCGTAATACCGGCTCGTACTGATGAGTCGCCAGTAAGCACGAAACGAATGTGCATGAGATTATACTTTCCGTTCATGTTGTCTTTGCTTTATCCTTCTGGTCATAACTGAACTAATTTGTTACTAGGTTCGCAACACCTAATACATACTTTCATATATATTAGTTCTCCGCAACAAACATTATTTAACTGTTATATTGTCACTAGATAGTTGTGTGTCACATATGTGTGTGCATTTCCGTCACTGTTATGTTCATCTAACTAAGTGAGGCTAGAGTAGGTGAATTCGAATTTACCAATTGCATGTCTTAGACTATTTTTTTATAAACTCCGTGTAAAATGACGTAACTGAGATTGTCCTCATATTTTCGGGTGGGGAGAGACCAATATTTCAGAAACACTCGTCATAAACACATGCCATTTTGGATGAGTAAATTATACATTCGACTGATAAATGCACGTGTTAAATAACATTTAAATCCACTCAGTTTGTACAGAGTTATTGTCATATAATTAAATAGGTACACGTCACACATGTGCATGTGTATGTGTATACATAACTAAAAAGATTCAGTTAAATATTATTGATACGCATGTGCGTACATCTAAATGAAACTGTAGTCAATAGACATTAATTTAACCTCTGCACGCGTCAGACTAATTATTTATTGTAAACATTTGAAATGCTGTATTATTGGGATGATATCAATAGTTGGAGTAGGGCTGAAAACACAAAATTAAGCGTTTAAATCACTAAGAATTTTAAAATCAAACGAGTAGTTAGGGGTGAAATTTAGAAAAACTATATTCAGAATAATTGATGAGCTATTAATTAAATAATAAGCCCACAAATTTATCTTCAACCCATGTTATTAATCTTTTACTGAAGCTAGCTTCAGTTTACAATTCATGAAATCGTCAGTTACTGGTATTAGCTGGTGTGGTATTCCAAATCGCACCTAACGATTTTTCGACAGCTGTTTCATTCATAATATTATCTCTAGATTTAATAAAGTAATTGTGACAATTATATCACAAGTTACTTCTTTAGTTGAGTTTATTTGTGTAACGATTTGACGACGTTACTGCTATAATTCTATTTAAGTATTGCCAAAGCGAATAAAATAATTTGTGGGCAATTGCAATATCCAAAATTAACTTAATTGAAATGTGATTAATAAACTAAGTGTCCAATAGATTTTTATGCAAATATTTGTTGTCGATTTTTTAGGTTATTACATATTTTATTTCCTTCATTGCTTAAAGTTTGGCGTCTGGCCTTTTTAGGTAGTTCTTCATTTTGAATGCAAGTTGTTTCATTTGTAAATCTCAGTCTGTTAACAGAAGTTTTTGTATCAAACACCATATTTATGCCAGTTAATCTTTGTCAATTTTTTTCAAAAAAATCTTAAATTAATGCGTCACGTCAACATTCAGGAAGATCTCATTGTGGATGCTTGTGAATCGTCAACGGCAGCACCTACAAACGTAAAGAATCAATTTCCGTTGCATGATCAATCTGAACAACCTAGTCAGATGGAAGCTATTAAATCAATAACTGCTGGTGCTTCAAATATATATATATATATATATATATATATATATATATATATATATTCTTTTTAAATGCAAGCCTTAATAAAATTCATAGTACACTTTCCATGTGCAAAAATAAAAAAAATTATCAAATACAAGAACCGCTACTTTCTTATATTCTTCTCAATGTCAATTAAACCGGCATCTGTCAAGATCTTAATTTCATTTATTTTTTGTGAAGAAATTGAGAAAGAAACGGTTCTTGTATCTTAAAAAAATTCTTTTTCTTGTTACACATGAAACGGGTAATATGAATATATATATATATATATATATATATATATATATATATATATATATATATATATATACATTCTGCAAATGGCAGACCCAAACCTTACCTCCAATACAATTGCAGCAATCTCAAATTTACGCTATACTTAATCTTATCAAGTGTGCAGGGTGTTGGCATGGTGCTCGGAGTGGATGGTTTGGTTCAAATGGTCCAGGTAAATATACTTATTTCAGCATGGGCAGAATGTTTAATCTACTTCACACAAGCGATCTGAGCATACTGGACAACCAGGCGTCACTCTCCAAAATCACTATTATACCTGGTTAGGTAAAGCACAAGGTATAAATTACAAATCATAACATCTATCGGAACATCCTTTTAAAAATTCATAACAGGAAGTCGAGCGGTTAAAATTTCATATATTACGATTAACAAGGGTGATAATATGAATAAAAAGCCAGAACCGGTACTATAACATGGGAAGCACACCCGTCTCAAATTTTGTTTAGCCAGCTGTTAAACACTTACAAACTGCGGTCAGTTATACGAACTAGCGAGTTTCAACTTTCTTTGATCAACATCAGAACATGACGGCAAACAGAGTATTTCAGATGAAACCGCATTGCTGCTATAATATATTAAACGACAGAGATGCATCTGTCACTCCTACTAATCCATCATACTGCGTGAGAATTTATTTATACCCGACGCCCATTCTATTTCATACTTCTCTTCCAATTTTTTGTTATTGACTTCTAATGGTGTAAGCAGTTTAAGTGGCTTATTTATTATCTGTTAGGTGACAGAGTTTCCTCTGGCTGCTATATAATAATACTTAAAGCATAAAGTATTTGGTTCAGCGAAGCTCCACGGCTAAACAGACGATAAACACCAAATCTATGATGTTTGCTCACCAGATCAACAACTTTAATTTCCATTTAATTTTGAACCCGATGTTCCATTACTGTGTATTTGATGTCAGAATAAATCCAAAACTAGCATACTAGCATCTAGCAATGCATAGCAACAATTTTTACTTACCATTAAATAGAAGTCCCTAAACTATTGATGGCTGGACATTAAAAATTACTTTTGAAGTGAATAATTCTGAGAGTATTATATTCCAATATTTTGTGTAATAAGACCGGTTCATTTTCACAAGATCGAGCGTGCCATTAAACATCTAACTCAAAATAGGTGAATACACTCTGCATATAATATATTACATCGATGAAATCGACCAAAATATCTCTGATTTAGTAATTATTTGTGCTGATTCATCAAAGGTTCTGATTGAATATCTTTTGAACCAATCTGAAAAGAGTACCAACACTTAATTAATACATTATGGGGCTTTTACATTGTTATCTATTAAATTGGAGACGACCTGTACGGAAAGATAATTATCAATGAAATTTATCAGCCATAAGCTTTGACACCAGTAAAATATCTTCTTTGATGCTGTTACCGTTAAAGATTACTTTTGGACTTACGCGAGATTTCGTTCTAATTCTCAAGGCTCAAATATGAAGTTCACACAAAGCTAGAATTTCCAAATGCTTTAGGAAATTTCGAAAAATCCAGGAGTAATATAAAGCCTAATCCTGTCTAAGCAGGTATTTTGATGGTTTTGTATTAATAAAAGTTACAATTAGCGCTTTAGAAAATAAAATAGGTTCACGATTGGATTTTATGTATGATTTTATTAATGTGTCACCAACAGATGAGATTACAGCTACCAATTAAAGTCCGGATTGTTAACATTCTTTAAATCATTTTTTCGTGCTTGAGAATTAAATCAATACCATTGTTCATTGTACCCTTTTTATGTGCAAAAACAAAAAGAAATTTTATCAGATATAAGAAAATTTTCTTTCGCATGGTCTTCTCAAATATCTACTCATGAACATATCTTTATATATAAATTGGAAAGCAAAACAAGATAGAAATACGTGAACAAAGCGAGTGTGAAAAATAGAAACCAATCAAATTGCGTGCGTCACATCCAGTTCAAACTCAATGCTTGTACGTGCTTCTTCTGCTTACATAAATCCGGCTGCAATTTGTTTATCCATAAGGCTTCGTATGTGGCTAGCTCCCTTTTGTTTCTGCATTTAGTAATTACTTTGAATGCTACGTCTGGAGAACATACGTGCGTTGTTTCGATGATGTGTTGCGCAATAGCAGACGTGTATTCACCATTTGATTTAAAACAGGCGTTCAAGTTGCAATGTTCTCTCATTCGAGTAATTAACCGTCTGGTCGATCGGCCTACGTAAGTTGATCGACAACTTGCGCATGTATATTGGTAAATAATATTTGATATCGACATTAACGGCTGTTTCTCTTTGATTGCTGGTAAAGGCAAGTGTGTTACCCTAAATAACACTCGTAGTTTGGCTGCATTAAATGTGCGTGTCAATGCTGCTTCAACTTTCTTTTGTGCCATTCGGGAAACTGCATCCCCCTTAAATGGGATGTTTAGGTAGACGGTTTTCTTTTCTGGCCCATAGTACGTCTGTTTCTGGTTAACTCCCCTTTTAATAATTGATTCAATTAATTGTCTGGGATAGCCATTAGACATTAAATCGTTAATTGCCTTATTATATTCATTTTCTTTAGAATCTTGACTAACCAACCTGTCAATTCTTGAGAAGCAACCACGAACTGTTGATAATTTATATTGAAATGGCACAAAACTGCTGTAATGCAAATACTGTGCAGACCATGTTGGTTTATGGTAAATTGTTCTGTTTAATTTACCATTAGTTTCTTTCTTTAACAGTACATCAAGGAAAGGCAGACAGTCATCTTTCTCGTGCTCTGACGTGAAACCGATATTCTTATGTGCTTTGTTGAAACTTTGAAGCAATGTTCGTGATTGCGACCTGTTTTTAAGTACAAGAAATATATCATCCACGTACCGTATATATTGAGCACATTTACTTATGTCACTCTTTAATGATGTATTTTCTAGGTGCCCTAGAAAAATCTCAGCCAACACTGGAGATAAGGGGCTTCCCATTGCGACACCATCAGTCTGTTTGTAGATTTTTCCATTAAAACGAAATCGTACGTCTTTCGTGCATAATAAGATAAGCTTGCGTAGAGTTTGACCTGGCACCGGCGATGGTAATATATCGTGTTCTACCGCTTTGACTATAATGTCAATGGTTTCATCAATTGGAACATTTGTAAACAAAGACGTAACATCAAAAGATACCATAATCTTGTTTTTAACATTTATATCTTGAATTTTGTTTACAAACTCAAACGAATCGGCAACCGAATAATTACCTAGTAGTTTACGTAATGGTTCAAGTAAACGAACTAGCCATTTAGCTAGTGCATGAAACGGAGAATTTACCATTGATAAAATTGGCCTCATAGGACAACCTCTTTTGTGTGTTTTTGGTAATCCGTACATTATTGGTGTAGATGATCCAACTGGCTTGAGCTTCTGTGCAGTGGCCTCATCAATAAATCCGGCATCTGTCAAAATCTTAATTTCATTAATTACTTTGCGCTCCACCTTGTCTATTTCATCTGATTTATCGTCTAGACGTGTGAATTTTGTATTGTCATTTAACACGTTTTCCATCTTTTGTACGTATTCAGATTTGTCCATTATAACTGCGCTCTTTCCTTTATCAGCGCGTAGTATTTTGATGTCTGCATTTCTGCTGATATTTCTAAGTGCATTTAGATGCTGCTGTGTCAACGCATGCTGCTCTGCACATTTAGACGATTTCAAGTGTGAAGCCTGATCAACTAGTGTAGCCTTGAACCAATTTTTATAATCAATACTGGTAGGCTCCAAGTCAGCTGTTTGTTCAAATAACAATTCAAATGCTGCCTCAAAATCAACATTGCATTTATTAGAAGGATGTATTCCATAATTTCGGCCCATCGATAGTGCCTCCATTGTTAGCTGATCGATTGGCACTTTTGATAAGTTAAGCACACGCTTATCAAGATCGGTCGGTATTAAATCACACAAAACTCCAGGTTTTACATCTTTTTCCAATTTGTTCAAAATTCTTGCTTTATCTTTCTTCATAACTGTCGGCAAAAACATCAAAAATTTCATTCTTGCAAAAAGACTTAGTTCATCTAATACACAAGATACACACCCAATTCTTGCCTGTAGCACTGCTTCATCTTCCTTCAACTGCTCAATTTTAGAATACGTCAACCTTGTAAGATTTCTTCGGTTGACTCGTAGTTTTGATTTTCGTAAACTGCGTACCAAAACACCTGGGAACCGTAATTGTTTAATACACTGATAATAATGTTTTAACCACAATTGCGTTCTTTGCGCTCTACACTTTAACGTCACTAGTTCATCTAGTTTTCTGAAAGATTCTTTTGAAATGCGAGCTTTAATAAAATTCATTGTACCCTTTTTATGTGCAAAAACAAAAAGAAATTTTCTTATATCTGATAAAATTTCTTTTTGTTTTTGCACATAAAAAGGGTACAATGAATTTTATTAAAGCTCGCATTTCAAAAGAATCTTTCAGAAAACTAGATGAACTAGTGACGTTAAAGTGTAGAGCGCAAAGAACGCAATTGTGGTTAAAACATTATTATCAGTGTATTAAACAATTACGGTTCCCAGGTGTTTTGGTACGCAGTTTACGAAAATCAAAACTACGAGTCAACCGAAGAAATCTTACAAGGTTGACGTATTCTAAAATTGAGCAGTTGAAGGAAGATGAAGCAGTGCTACAGGCAAGAATTGGGTGTGTATCTTGTGTATTAGATGAACTAAGTCTTTTTGCAAGAATGAAATTTTTGATGTTTTTGCCGACAGTTATGAAGAAAGATAAAGCAAGAATTTTGAACAAATTGGAAAAAGATGTAAAACCTGGAGTTTTGTGTGATTTAATACCGACCGATCTTGATAAGCGTGTGCTTAACTTATCAAAAGTGCCAATCGATCAGCTAACAATGGAGGCACTATCGATGGGCCGAAATTATGGAATACATCCTTCTAATAAATGCAATGTTGATTTTGAGGCAGCATTTGAATTGTTATTTGAACAAACAGCTGACTTGGAGCCTACCAGTATTGATTATAAAAATTGGTTCAAGGCTACACTAGTTGATCAGGCTTCACACTTGAAATCGTCTAAATGTGCAGAGCAGCATGCGTTGACACAGCAGCATCTAAATGCACTTAGAAATATCAGCAGAAATGCAGACATCAAAATACTACGCGCTGATAAAGGAAAGAGCGCAGTTATAATGGACAAATCTGAATACGTACAAAAGATGGAAAACGTGTTAAATGACAATACAAAATTCACACGTCTAGACGATAAATCAGATGAAATAGACAAGGTGGAGCGCAAAGTAATTAATGAAATTAAGATTTTGACAGATGCCGGATTTATTGATGAGGCCACTGCACAGAAGCTCAAGCCAGTTGGATCATCTACACCAATAATGTACGGATTACCAAAAACACACAAAAGAGGTTGTCCCATGAGGCCAATTTTATCAATGGTAAATTCTCCGTTTCATGCACTAGCTAAATGGCTAGTTCGTTCACTTGAACCATTACGTAAACTACTAGGTAATCATTCGGTTGCCGATTCGTTTGAGTTTGTAAACAAAATTCAAGATATAAATGTTAAAAACAAGATTATGGTATCTTTTGATGTTACGTCTTTGTTTACAAATGTTCCAATTGATGAAACCATTGACATTATAGTCAAAGCGGTAGAACACGATATATTACCATCGCCGGTGCCAGGTCAAACTCTACGCAAGCTTATCTTATTATGCACGAAAGACGTACGATTTCGTTTTAATGGAAACATCTACAAACAGACTGATGGTGTCGCAATGGGAAGCCCCTTATCTCCAGTGTTGGCTGAGATTTTTCTAGGGCACCTAGAAAATACATCATTAAAGAGTGACATAAGTAAATGTGCTCAATATATACGGTACGTGGATGATATATTTCTTGTACTTAAAAACAGGTCGCAATCACGAACATTGCTTCAAAGTTTCAACAAAGCACATAAGAATATCGGTTTCACGTCAGAGCACGAGAAAGATGACTGTCTGCCTTTCCTTGATGTACTGTTAAAGAAAGAAACTAATGGTAAATTAAACAGAACAATTTACCATAAACCAACATGGTCTGCACAGTATTTGCATTACAGCAGTTTTGTGCCATTTCAATATAAATTATCAACAGTTCGTGGTTGCTTCTCAAGAATTGACAGGTTGGTTAGTCAAGATTCTAAAGAAAATGAATATAATAAGGCAATTAACGATTTAATGTCTAATGGCTATCCCAGACAATTAATTGAATCAATTATTAAAAGGGGAGTTAACCAGAAACAGACGTACTATGGGCCAGAAAAGAAAACCGTCTACCTAAACATCCCATTTAAGGGGGATGCAGTTTCCCGAATGGCACAAAAGAAAGTTGAAGCAGCATTGACACGCACATTTAATGCAGCCAAACTACGAGTGTTATTTAGGGTAACACACTTGCCTTTACCAGAAATCAAAGAGAAACAGCCGTTAATGTCGATATCAAATATTATTTACCAATATACATGCGCAAGTTGTCGATCAACTTACGTAGGCCGATCGACCAGACGGTTAATTACTCGAATGAGAGAACATTGCAACTTGAACGCCTGTTTTAAATCAAATGGTGAATACACGTCTGCTATTGCGCAACACATCATCGAAACAACGCACGTATGTTCTCCAGACGTAGCATTCAAAGTAATTACTAAATGCAGAAACAAAAGGGAGCTAGCCACATACGAAGCCTTATGGATAAACAAATTGCAGCCGGATTTATGTAAGCAGAAGAAGCACGTACAAGCATTGAGTTTGAACTGGATGTGACGCATGCAATTTGATTGGTTTCTATTTTTCACACTCGCTTTGTTCACGTATTTCTATCTTGTTTTGCTTTCCAACTTATATATAAAGATATGTTCATGAGTAGATATTTGAGAAGACCATGCGAAAGAAAATTTTCTTATATCTGATAAAATTTCTTTTTGTTTTTGCACATAAAAAGGGTACAATGAATTTTATTAAAGCTCGCATTTCAAAACAATACCATTGTATTTATATCCAGTCGCACAGAAGGCCTCAGTATCGATATTTTCGTGATTGCATTGGAATAGCTCAGCCGACGATTCCAGTCAAGTACAATTTATGCCAGACTACTAAAAGTGGGAACCGCATATTTGATTTGCCATATCTTAATATCTGCATTGACGTTTGATCCTCTTTTGTCAATTTTCCTTGGTACTCTGTTGATGATGATGTAAGTTCGATACGTGTCATTTCGAATAACTAACGATTTTTTACTTTGTTGAGTGACCCGTTAACTACAACGGTATTGAACTGCGTGAAGACTGGCGGCAGTTTTGCTATGTCGTCCGACGACTGGTTAAATAAAATGGGATTAGTGTTTACTTCAAGCTCGCAAACTTGATTTTAAAAATGGGATTTGATGTTAAAGTTCGCAAACTTGATTGAAAGCTTTTCAGCTATGAAACTGAATAGCATCCTTAATGACCTAAAATATACTTTACATATCTCAATTTACATATGAATGTGTTCCATCGATACAATGAAAATCACCAAAATGTGAATTTTGAGTAAATGCTGTGTCCAAAGATATACAATAGATTATTTATTAAGTATTCGACCAGTTTATAAATACACTCAATATATGAGGAATCGAATCAAAATATCCATACGGAAACTATTGTTCAAACTAATTATACACTGGCCTTAAGTTCGCATAGCCTCAAACGGACAGCAGGTAGGTTCTTTTGGCCATTACTCCATCTATTTTAATTAAATCAGATGGCAAATTGTTATTACATTTAAAGAAACCAGGATACTACGAACATTTTCTAATCTGATTCAGATATTTGTCATATATTTCTTAGAAGTTTTTTTAAACATAATTGAAAGATACCCTTTCCATGTGCAAAAAAAGAAATTTTGATCAGATACAAGAAACGCTTCTTTTTCATTTTATTCTCAAGTATCTACAAATGAACATATCTTTATATATAAATTGTAAGGCAAAACAAGATACAAATATGTAAACATGGAGGGAGTGTAATTATTTTATATGCTACGTATGGAGAATGTACGTGTGATGTTCCTACGATGCGTTGCGCAATTGCAGACATGTATTCACCACTTAATTTAAAACAGGCGTTTAAGTTACAAAGTTCTCTCATTCGAGAAATTTATTTTTATTTTTGCACATGCAAGGGGTAGTATGAATTTTATTGTCTCGCATTTCAAAAGAAAAATTGTGTTATTGTAAGTTTGGTGTAACTCAGGCTCCATTGGTTGTTGGACAGATCAGAGAATATATTGGCTAGAATTGGCAAGGCAAGGACCAATTTATTAGGTCTCAACTTTTAAAAAATTAAATCTAAACAAAATTGTTTTTACTCAGTGAAAAAAGTGCGTTTAATGCAAATTTGCCTTGGTACCTTTTAAATACTGTAATACTTCGCAGGTTTCATTGAAAATATAAATTATATTATCGTGGTCTACGCTGCGTAGAATAGACAAACACCCAAAGTCTAATTTATCTGTTCATAATTAATTTATTGCTAAGTTTAACATAAGCTATTAACGCATAGTGACTTCCATATAACAATAGTAAACAGGATCAAACGGCACTGTAATCACTCCGACACTTTGACCCAAGACGAATTAGTTTTATTGATCTTAATATGAGTCGATATATATATATATATATATATATATATATATATATGGTGTGTGTGTGTGTGCGGAAAGGATGATATGGTTTTACACAGCCGGTTGCGTAGAAAACATTGTAAATTAGTTAAAAATGCATTGATTGCGTGGGAGTGTTAACAATAATTTAAATCAAGATAGCGAACTTGAAGTAAACACCAATGCCACTGTACTAGTCGTCTAAAAATATAGCAAAACTGGCTGACGGTAATTTTTCTACGTTGTTCCACGACTGGTTAAATACAGTGGGATTGATTTCCTTTAGCTCGCAAACTAAATTTAAATAGTTTGAAACTAATAAAGGAGAATAGCAATATATAATAAATATTTCAGTAGTAGCTAGCGCGATTATAAATACCTAATTGGTATACGAGAATAAACTTTAAATTTGGGTACTTCAATGAATAAAATTTCCTTCCAAAATGCTTTAATATATTCACACTTAAAGCATCATTTTTGTATAATGGAGCACATATCTGTTTAAAAATATTTTACTCAGTGGTGTATGTATGATAAAGAGAGAAAGAGAGAGATGAAAACATGTATAACCTTTACAAAAATACTGCCTGATACACTAAAAGAGAAAATAAAGGATGTTGAAAATACGAATGCGGAGTAAGCTCTATGAACCGCACGAGTTTCAGATATTTACTTGAGTTCAATGCATCTAATGTGTTGAATAAATCAACTTGACTTCCGGCAGTTGATGTTAATTAGGAAATTCCTTAAAACCTAGCACTATTTTGTTGACCGCTTATATTAGAACCATGCAATTTTGACTGGATGGGAAAGGACGCATGACGAGACGTAAATTTGGAAAGAATTCAATGAAAATGTAGCTTGGTAATGGGAATAAGGAAATAAAGCGAGTTTTGTATGCGGTGTTAGTAAGGCAAATTTTACGAAATGGGCAAAGCAATGGATTTTTTCACAAGTTTATGAAAAAATTGGCAGTCAGTAGAATTGAATCTGGTTGGATAAACTCTGAAATGCTTTATTCATCTTACCCTCTGATAGCATGCGTGAAGTCCAGTAGCAACATTTAATTGCTGCACGCATTAATGCATTTGACCACGAATTACCAGCATAAACAAATGTGAAACAACGACGACGAACGCAAAATCGAGATTTCGGCATCATCTTTGTACGCAAAATTAGCCATATAAAGATTTCCGCTGTTCTCTGAAAATAACTGCAAAGAGCTGTAACAAGTCATTTAAGTGTAAAAAGCGAAAGAAATTGAGAAATTTAATGTAAATTGTTAATTTTTCAAGCCCCTTGTCAACACCGTACACAGCTCAATGTTTGAACGTCCTTTATGCGAGGGAAAATCAGAAGCAGAAGCTGGAACGCGAAAAAAAATATTAGTGATAACAATATAATTCAACGTCAAAGACGAGGGTTCTTATACTTGTTCACTTTAAGAGATATATAGAGTTTGAGATTGGCAACGAAATTTTAATATATTCTTTTAATAATTTTTTATTATTAGCAATATTATTATTTTTACTATCATCATCATATCAGCAAAAACAACAACATTATTATTATTAATATTCTTTTAATGATTATCATTATCGTCATTATTATTATTATTATTATTATTATTATTATTATTATTATTATTATTATTATTATTATTATTATAGTAGTTGTAGAAGTATTACTTAGTATTATTAGTAGTATTAATTGTATTATTTATTTATATTTCATATATTTATTATTATTAATATTGATATTATTATTACTATTTTTTGTATTACTATTATAATTCGTAGTACTAATAGAAGTTTATGTTGATGCTATTTTTCTTGAACCTTTCATGTTCTTACTCTAGTTCTAGATTTTCTCGTTTTACTGGTCTTGTTCTCGGTCACATAGTTCTTTCTCTTATTGTTGTTCTTGATATTGTACATGTTCATGTTCTTCTTATCGTTATATTACTCGTTCTTTTTCATTTTATTCTTATTTTACTTGTCATAGAATGGTTTGAAGTTCTTCTTATTGATAATGTTCTTGTTCTTGATCTTGTACTTTTCTTCTTCTCGTTCGAGTTCTTGTTCTTGTTTATGTTCTTGTTCTGATTCGTGTTCTTGTTTATGTTCTTGTTCTGATTCTTGTTCTTGCTCTGTCTTGTAATGGTTTTTTGTGGTCTTGTTTTTTTCTCTTTATATTTAACCAGTCGTTGGACAACAAAGAAAAACTACCACCAGTCGCACGCATTGACGCGTTTGGACCATCCATAATGATCATCAGTGTACGACGGCAAACTGACTAGCGAGGATCAAACTGCATATATATTGAAACAAAATCATATATGCATCTCCACCCTAGTAGTCTCGTATAAATTGAATCTTGACTGGAAATTCTGCTACAAAATTTCTATGCAGTCACTGAGCATAAACTGTTTGCAGCTTTAGACCCACATTACATATAGGTAATTACAACTGATTAAAAAGGAGTTAGTGTAAAAAATTTTAAATCAAATTATGAGCATGAAGTAAAACAACAATCCTCTATATTTAACCAGTCGTCGGACAATATTGTCATTCTTGTTTTTATTTACGCTGCTGTTTTCTTGTGCGGGAAAATTGATAGAACTCGTAGGTCGGTAAAATCTTGAATCCTTTACATTACCGTGTGCACCGATTATGAGCCTTGTCCTATCATTTTGAAGTGCTTCCTGAGCTGCTTGTCTGACGCACACAACAACCTATATGCACATATGTGTACTCTACAAAAGAGAAATTAATAGAAGAACTATAAGCAAATACTATGGATTGACATACACACCTATCCTTTTTAATTGCTATTTCCGGATGTGTGGAAAAATACACAATTTTTTAAATTTTAATCATATTGCAGTAATTCACAAACTGCCGGTTTTCCTAATCTCATGCAATAGTTTATAGAGAGGTTAGTAAAACGTTTGAAAAAGTATAGTATTATTCTATTTAAATATTCTTTCAGATATATTACACATATCTAAATAAGCATTTAAGCAAACATGTGAGTTCACCCCACATCTTATCGGCATATATAGAATAATTAATATATATACATATATATATATATAAATATAGTATATATATGTATATATATGTGAGTTTCTCCCACATCTTATATAAACGAGAATATGCATCTATATATATTTACATGTACACGCCATATGTAATCTGAATATCTAAATAAACACATGAGCATCCATTTTAGGTCATCCCATATATTATTTTTATATTTATATTTACATCACTCAATAAATGCATATAAATGCATACATAGGTTCAATCTATAATATATATATATATATATATATATATATATATATATATAAGTAATACAACATAGTTAGCTACGTAAGTTCCTCCGAAGGCCCACGATTCACTAAAATTATACCAAAACAACCTCTCCATTTAAATGTTCCGTTTGCTGTCTCAAATTTCTAGTTGCGGTCTCTTTTTTGGGTATATTATAAACCCTGATTCCTCTAATCTACGTTTCGTTCCATTCCAGAAAGCTTCATTAAAATTTAAAATTAAATTTATACAGGATATGAGTATTAATGTGTATTTTGTTGAGAGACGATTCGTTAGTGTAGGCTCCGTATTCGGTCTTATCCAAACGAGAGAATAATACTATATTCTTTCAACAATTTTACTAACATCTCTTTTGATAACCTATTGCAAACAGGATTGGATTAGGTAAACTGAGGTATTTGAGGGTTACAGCAATATTGAAATAAAAAAATGCTGTTGATCCTTCAATGCTTAAATACTGTTTGTTGCGAAGAGCAAGTATGTATTAGGTGTTGCGAACCTAGTAACAAATTAGTTCAGTTGTGACCAGAAGGATAAACCAAAGGCAGCATGAACGGAAAGTATAATCTCATGCACATTCGTTTCGTGTTTACTGGCGACTCATCAGTAGGAGCCGGTATTACGCCCTTTAACCACTATATATTTGGTCAAAGAATGTGGAATAATAGGACGGTACAATCTCCTAGACGAATGTGTAAATCTGCATTAGTGAAGCTAACATCATCTAAAGTCAACGACAATGCGACTTCAACGCTAACTCACACAATATAATATATATACCGAGTGTGTAAAGGATACTAACACTATGGCTGTTGTGTTAATAACCGATACCAACATTATTGTACCGAAAAGGTACATGGTACTAACACTATGGTTACCGAGTCGGTACATGATACCAACCTGGTGGATATCAATTTATGCTATAGTCCACCGAAATTGAGAATTACTACAATTTCTGAACACCTGTTACTCCAGTAAATCCATACACTCTGGCTTTGATCGACATCAGTTATCACATTTCGCGGTAAGTATGACATCATTCAATTCAATAGATTACAGTTAAATACTGTTTGTTGCGAAGAACTAATATATATGCAAGTATGTATTAGGTTTTGCGAACCTAGTAACAAATTAGCTCAGTTGTGACCAGAAGGATAAACCAAAGGCAGCATGAACGGAAAGTATAATCTCATGCACATTCGTTTCGTGCTTACTGGCGACTCATCAGTAGGAGCCGGTATTACGCCTTTTAACCACTATATATTTGGTCAAGAATGTGGAATAATAGGACGGTACAATCTCCTAGACGAATGTGTAAACCTGCAATAGTGAAGCTAACATCATCTAAAGTCTACGACAATGCGACTTCAACGCTAACTCACACTAAATAATATATATACCGAGTCTGTAAAGGATACTAACACTATGGCAATTGTGTTAGTAACCGATACCAACATTATTGTACCGTAAAGGTACATGATACTAACATTATGGTTACAGAGTCGGTACATGATACTAACCTGATGGATATCAATTTATGTTATAGTTCACCGAAATTGAGAATTACAGAAGTATTGTATCAGTAACCGATACCATAATTACGGTAACAAAAACGTTCATGGTGCCAACACAATGGGACCAACACGATAGATTTCAATTTATGTTGAAGTTTACCAATATTGAGAATTACATCAACAATTTCTGAATACCTGTTACTCCAGTAATTCCCTACACCCTGGCTTTGATCGATATCAGTTATCACATTTCGCGGTAAGCATAACATCATTCAATTCAATATATTACAGTTAAATACTGTTTGTTGCGAAGAACTATTTTATATGACCAAATATATAGTGGTTAAAGGGCGTAATACCGGCTCCTACTGATGAGTCGCCAGTAAGGACGAAACGAATGTGCATGAAATTATCCTTCAATGAGTCTGGAACAGCAATAAAAATATAGACATTATGGATATGCGTGTATGTCAATCCATAGTGTTTTCTTATAATTATTCTGCAAATGTCACTTTAGTAGATGACACATATGTGTGTATAGGTTTTTTTGTGTGTGGGGAGGAGGGGTGACGTGGATAATTTTGTGTATACATTGGAGTATAAGAGAATAGGTATGAAGACCGGATATTAGGGCAGACAATAAAAATACTTTAGGAATTAAAATAAATATAAACAGATCTATCTTGACAGAGGATGCCACAGGTGCTTAAAGTTGTTTTTTCCTATGAGTATGGTGTCAACACTGACGATGGGATTGGAAATGAAGTCCTGAAAATTCTGAGAAAAGGAATGGAAAATCTTATTCCAACGTCATTTTCAGACAATCAGCTGATGGAGGGTTCCAAAATGACGGGACAAGTGTGAACCCATCAATCATAGCCAAAACTCGGTGCACCTGGAAATGTAAGGATTCAAGATTTTATCGATCTACAAGTGCTTTCAATTGTCCCGCACAAAAAAACATCGGCTTAATTAAATCAATCCAACTGTTTCAGCCATCACTGAATGAAATCGAATTACGTTTAATCACACGTTCTGATGCGTTTAGGCCATCATTAATCATGGCAGAAAATTGACAAATGGGTGTCAAACGACAATGTAGGTATAATGTACATATATGTTACACAAATCTGTTAGTATTGCATAAAATCTACTTGATAGAAAAGTCGGCTGCAAAAATTTTATTCAGCCATGAACATCAAGTATCTCCAGCCTTTACTAAACATATATAAGTCGTTGAAGTCCCCAATCATCGATTGCGCGTGTCTTTATTATAATTATTTAAATCATGTTTTCCAACCTGAGTTAAACACTAATCGCGTTTTATTTAACGTTTTGAACAATGGGAAAACTACCATCCGTCTCACTTACCAACGGGTTTCGAATTTTTGACGTACATCGTCTATTCCTGCGTTTGACTACAAGTGATTGTTCCCAGATTTTATGTTTTCTTTTAATTTTTCTACATTTACTTTTGGATCCCTACCTTAGTTTTCAGCTGATAACAAATTTTAGAACAATCAAATTATGCAAGTGTGTAATTATTATTATATAATTATAAGGATGAAACCGTCCTACTCGATGAATTGCCATTACTACATTATACAATGCGTAGTGCATTCTGACAAATGTTCATAATTGAATCGCAACTTTGATTTACCAACTCTTCTCACTGCACGCGCCATGAATGTTTGTTTAATGATATAATGGTTAATAATTTTGGATTAAACATATGAATTATAAAACAAAAAAAGAAGTTAGAAATGTTCATGTTAATGTTCAAAACATGTTGCACGCTCAAACAAATGAACAATTCACTAAAACAATAATTGATTGCGCGCATGGTGGTAACAATTTTTTAAATCAAGTTTGTGAGCTTGAAGTTAACACCAATCACATTGTATTTATCTAGTCATGGAATAACATAACCAAACTACCGCCAGTGGCAACGCGCTGATGCGTTTCGATCTTCCATGATCGTCGTCAGAGTACGACTGCAAACTGACTAGCGAGGATTAATCCGCATTGCGTATCTATATAGAAAGTAAAATTAGATATGCGGCTCTCACCTCAAGTAGTCTTGCAAACATTGTACGTGACTGGAAATCTCGGCTGCATAATTTCTATGCAGTCGCGAACATTAGCTGTTTGTAGCTTTCGCCACACACATATATATAGACAATACAATTAAACAATAACTGATTGCGCGCATGGTGGTAACAATTTAAAAAAATCAAATTTGCGAGCTTGAAGTAAACACCAATCACATTGTATTTAACCAGGCTGCACAATTTCCAGGCACGTACAATGTATGCAAGACTACTAGAGGTGAGAGCCGCATATCTAATTTTGCTTTCCATGTATATTCAATGCGGTTTGATCATCGCTAGTCAGTTTGCCGTCGTACTCTAATGATGATCATGGAAGGTCGAAATGCGTCAGTGCGTGTAATTGGCGTTAGATTAGCTGTTTTCCGAAGACTATTTTAAATAAAATGGGATTGATGTTTACTTCAAGCTCGCAAACTTGATTTTTTTTTAAATTGATACCACCACCTGCGCAATCAATTATCGTTTAATAGTATTGTCTATATATAAAGGTGTGGCGAAAGATTCAAACAGCTAATTTTCGTGACTGCATAGAAATTGTTTGGCCAACATTTCCAGTCACATACAATGTATGCAAGACTACTAGAGGTGAGAGCCGCATATCTAATTTATCTTTCCATATATATGCAATGCGGTTTGATCCTGGCTAGTCCGTTTGCCGTCGTAATTTGATGATGATCATGGAAGATCGAAGCGTGTCAGTGCGTTGCGACTTGCGGTAGTTTTGTTATGTTGTTCGACGACTGGCTACATACAATGTAATTGGTGTTTACTTCAAGCTCGCAAACTTGATTTAAGAAAAAAACAATTCCTTAGTTTAAATTCAAATAATGTACGAATTTACCTGTTCTGAGTTTTGACTAACCCCGGACGGAATTCCAGTTCTTTTGTTTTACTGAAAATATTTTGACGGATATTGGCGGTCGTCATTTTCCGTTCACCGCACAACAATCATTTTAAAAACAAGCGAATTTCTCTTCTTTATTTGTCTTAGGATTAATGGTTCTTTAAATCAAATTCTTGAGTTCCAAGTAAACACTAACACCATTGTATTTAACCAGTCGTGGAACAACATAGCAAAACAACCACCAGGATTAATGATGTTGCTTAAAACAGCCTCCGCTGCATGTAATTCCCTTTCTTTCACGTACTTGAAGAGAAGTCTTTTGCACAACAAAAAATATGCAATAGTTAAATTCAATGATAACGGTGTTTATTTCAAATTGTTTTATAGAAGTGTTGTCAATTTATGCACAATCAATGGAAGTTCAATTGTACAACTTTGTTAATGTGGCGAAAGTGAATTGCATGAAAATTGTGCAGTCGGCTTTCTAATCATGTACAATGTATGCGAGACTACTGGAGGTGAGATGCATATTTCGTATTTTCAGTAGCCTATATATGAGTAGGGGTTTCGTTCTCTTTTGTGAGTTTGCCGTCGTGCTCTCATACGATGATGGAAGACCTAAATGTGTGAGTAGGTATAATTGGCGGTGGTATTTATATGATGTGCGACTGGTTAGGTAGAACGGAATTAGTATATATTGGAAGCTTGCAAATTTGATTTGCACATACTGATAAAAGTAAATTATTATTGAGTTGGCGCGCTGTGGTAATTATTTTAATCTTGGTTGTGATGTTGACATAAACACCAATGCCATTATATAAACATTTATCATTACAAACTTAGAATTGTTTAATGTATATATGACAATTCATCCAATAGGCTAGTTTTGTCCTAATTTGAGAGCTCTTCAAGCAATGCCCAGAATTTTGCCGCAGCAGGTCTCGAACTTGGGCATTCCTAAATTGGAGTTTGTGACTCTATAGTGTGCGCCACAATGCCACACACATTGCTATAGCAACGCTAGCAATAAATGGTTGTGTATTTACTTAAAATGTTGACTATATTTAATATTGCTATTTCGTCGATGAGGCAAGGGAATCACGACATCGTATAATTTTCAAACAAATATTTGATAATAAATAAGTTCTTTGGCTACACCGCTCTTTGGACAGGTCTTAACAGTGGTATTTCTATGCAAGATTGTTCGAATATATTGATGGCGAATTAACATTTGTTATCGTGGATAATAATGTTTAGTCTAAATATGCCAGGTGAACTGTTTTGGTCCTAACTTAGTGTCGCGCTTCGTGTTTATATCCAAGCGCAGTTTCAATCGTCACACCTAAAGTAATACGAAAATGCAAGGTAACTATAAAAAGGTATACACTTTCCCTCATATATTTTCACACACATAAACACACACACACACATACACACACAAATATATATATATATATATATATATATATATATATATATATATATATATATATATATATATATATATATATATTATATGCATAAATATGGCGGGGAATTGTGAGTTAGATGAAGAAAAATTGTAGACATTCGCACATTAACAAACTTGTGGTAATGATAGGCGTTTGAGATGTGCTCCTTTAGACAAAATTGATGGCGGCATTTCGTTAGTCATTTATGAGACAGTATTTAAGATAAAAGTAGAATTTGTGCATCAAATTCAGTTAACAGATAACATATTTATTGTTATAGCAAATTGCATCTGCCTGAGAACTCTTTTAGAGAAATCAGCTACTCTGCTTAAGTGTGCCTTTTTTTCTTCGAGTACCGAAAAATTGTATGCGCACTTATTTGTTGCCCGTATTTTGAAAAACACAATTTTATGGTTTTCTGTATTGGAATAAATCTGACTTTTTTAATAAAAATATGCGACATTTGCGAAGTAGAGACTAGTTAACTTTGGCCCACATATCAATCAGAACGTGCGTTTTCTTCGAAACTGACCTATTTTGATTTTCTCACAGTGTAAAACAACTTACTTTGATTATATGGGTTATAACAATGCTTAATCTCATCAATAATCCTAACTTTTCCTACTACAATGTTTGATTCACTGCACAATTTATTCGTACAGCTATTGAAATACGGATATCAAAATGCAGGTAGAGAAAAACGCACTATGTCCCAGCTTTGGAAATATGAAAACTCATTGCTTCAAATGTGGACGCCATATTCCTGCGAAAATAACTGTGTGGATTATATACCAATCTGACAAACTAGTTGCAAGAGTACCAAAGAATACATGAGTTAAAGAGGTAACATAATTATCAAGCTACCCACCTCACTATCTATTAATAAAACCAATTATTTACACGAATAGATCTATCTATGTATACATCTTTTAATTACTCTCTCCCACTATATATATATATATATATAAAACTTCCGCATTACCTAACTAAAAATCCAAATATTTACATATTTATCCATCTACTTATATGATGGACTGTCTATCTATTTATTTATTTAATCCTCTATTCATCTTCCAATCAATGTATCCATTAATCTGTCATTCTGATTATATACCTTTATAACTTTTTATATTTCTGCTCGAATGTATACCTTACCAAATATCTAACTTTCCATCTATCTAACAATTGATATATATATATAATTATTTATCTGTATATTTATCTATTCCATCACCTTTATAAATAAATTTATATATTTTTAAATTTATCTATCGATGCAAAAATTCATATATATATATATATATATATATATATATATATATATATATATATATATATATATATATTTATATATATATATATATCTGAATATCTTTCTGTCTATTAAACTATATATGAATATAGGCAATACAATTTAACAATAATTGATGGCGCGGGTTGTGGTAACAACCATTTAAATCAAGTTTGCTATATGTATACATGAATATATACATATGCGTAATATTTTTTCTATTTATATATCTTCATATATATATATGTGTTTGTGTGTGTGTGTATTCCTCGTTCTGTCCATTAATTTACATAGCTAACACTGTATGACTTTCCGCCTGCCTTCTATTTTATTTTATTATAATCAAGGTTGCGGTCTTGATATAAGCACCTGGCCCATTAATTACTTACATATGTCAGTATAAGCTAAGAATTGTATTGTGCAGGAAAGGCAATTCATCCACTAGACCGGTTTCGTTCTTATTGGGAGCTCAACACGTACTGGCCAGAATTTGCCGCGGTCTGGACTCGAACATGGGTACGTTTGCTTCGGAATCTTGCGCTCTAACCACTAAGCTACCCTGTCGCAATGGCGCCAGTCGCATGGCACTGGCGCGTTTCGACGCGTTTTGTCATGTTGTTCGACGGCTGGTTAAATACAATGGGATTTGTGTTTACTTCCAGCTCACAAACTTGATTTAAAGAATTGTTATCACCACCCGCGCAATCAATAGTTGTTTAATTATTGCGTCAATGGTAAACTTAATTTAAAGTGTTTCATTTACAATTAATGATAAATGCATTAAGCATAACTGTATTTTGACTTGATGATTGTGTATGTGTCCACACGTGTACACTCATAGAAATGAAATTACACTGGCCTAATAATACCTACTGAGGATTTCAATTTATAAGCGTGCGCCATGCCTGTGTGTATGCTCTCGTTTGTTTTGGATTGAGAAATAATTAGTTACTTCGTGTGTACACTCATCCAGTGATCTAAGAACAACCGATGATAATATATTTATTTTTGCAAAGAACTGATATATATATATATATATATATATATATAAGCAATTATTTAAAAAGGATTGCGAACGTAGTAACAAACAAGCTGAATTAGCACCAGAACGATTAATCCAAACGGAAGGTATAATCTTATGTGCACATTCGTTTCGTGCTTACTGGCCACTCAGCAATAGGAGCCGGTATTACGCCCTATACCCAATTTCATAAATTCATTATGTGCCTGACGATTCACTTTTCTCCTGGATGTATTTTCTTTTCTAAACACAGTTTATACTGCAATATGTATGTGCTTAATATTTCAGGTGTTTATGTCCAGATCGCAAACTTGGTTATGTTAAGAAGGATAACAGATTAAATATCATGAATTGCCTTTGCTTTGTTATACATTTCTTAGATTATACAGATATATATATTTTTGTATAGATACCAAACTAATGAATCAAGCTTGATTCATTAGTTTGGTTATTTAAAACTGGTGAGGATGGACCAACTGAAGAAGGCTGCCGATAGAGGCAGCCGAAATATTTTGGTAAAGAAAGAAAAACAATGGAAATATAACAACTGCGTTAAATGTTGAATCATTTTGCGCAGTGCTGTCCTTTTTGTTGTGGATTTGACCGCATTTTTCTTGTGCGGGACAATTGATAGCACTCGTAGGTCAGTAAATTTTAATGTTGTACATTTTGACTTGCTCCGATTATTGGCCTTGATTGATGGGTTCTCACTTGTACCTTCTTTTTTAAGGCTTTCAACAGCTGCTTGTCTGAAAATGACGTTGGAACAAGATTTTCCACTCTTATTTTTCCCAATTTTCGAGACCTTATTTCCATTCTCATCACCAGGGTTGACACAATACGCGCAGGAATAAACACAAATTTTGTCAAATGTGGTTTCCTCATTCAAGACAGATATATTTATATTTATTTTAATTCCAAAAGTATTTTTATTGTTTCCCTAATTTCCCATCTTCATACCTAGTCTCTAATACGCAAATGCATACAAAAACTTATCCCTGTCACCCCTCCCCGCACACAACCACCTATAAACACATATGTGTACTCTACTAAAGTGACATTTATCAAATAACTATAAGCAAACCTTATGGATTAACATACACGCCTATCCATGATGTTTATATTTTTAATTGCTGTTCTGGACGCATAGAAGGATCAACAAAATTTTTTCATTTCAATATTGCAGTAACCCTCAAATACCTATATTTACCTAATTCAATCCTGTTTTCGAGAGAGAGGTAAATAAATGTATGAAAGAATATAGCATTATACACACGTTTGGAAAATATAGAATACGGAGCCTACACTAGCGAATCGTCTCTCAATCAAATACACATTAATACTCATATCCTGTATAAATTTAATTGTAAATATTAATGAAGCATTCTCGAATGGAACGAAATGTAGATTAGTGGAATCAGAGTTTGAGACAGAAAACGGAACATTTTAGATGGAGTTAGAAAGAGGTTATTTGGCTATACTTTTAGTGAATCGTGGGCTTTCGGAGGAAATTGCATAGCTGCTTATATGTTGTTTGACACACATAAACACACACACACACACACACACATATATATATATATATATATATATATATATATATATATATATATATATATATTATAATTATATTATAATATAATATATATATATTATAATATATATATATAATATATATATATATATATATATATATATATATATAAAATGGTTGAATATCAGTATGCATTTATATACATTTATTTAGTGATGTAAATGTAAATATATAAATAATATCTGGGATAACTTCACATGGATGCTGTGTCAAAACATTGTACGTATTTATGATATATATATATATATATATATATATATATATATATATATATATATATAATAAATTAGCAATATTTTATATTTATTTATTTTTATTAATTTACTTATTTATAATTATATATATACCCATAACTTATAAAAACATCCCTTTATATATAAGTCCACACGCAATATCTTACGCATATATAGATAAGCTAATAAGCAACCACGTGGGTGCTTCCCACATCTTTTCCAAATATCTATATATCCTTCATATATATATACGTATAGAAACCATATATATAACATGAACATCATACAAGCAACACTGTGAGTCCGTCAACGGATAAATTTTATCAGGCAAAGCGCTCTTTTTCTTGAATTTTGTATAAAATTTAATACTGTACCTAAATGCTCTAGATTCAGACCACCATTACAGCGAGATACGGTATGATATGATCTGTAACTGGAACTTTCGGTAGTTTTAATTAAATTCTCGGTATAAATTCAAGAAAAAGGAAAATAAGAACTAATTAGAGAAAAAAATAAAATAATATTAAATTTCCTCTTGATGTTACACTCAATGGACCTTAAATATATAGAAGAGTTCGCTGATACAACAAGGAATAAAGAAATTCAAAAAGTTGGAAAGAGACATGAGAGGAAATTAGAAAACCTAGGAATCTATAGGCCTGCAAGAAATATTCCAAACGATTTGTCATTTATGAATCTCAAAGATAATGAAAAATAAAATTCTTTTGAAATGCGAGCTTTAATAAAATTCATTATACCCTTCCTAAGTGCAAAAATAAATAGAAATTTTATCAGATACAAGAAACATTTCTTTCTCATTATCTCCTCAAGTATCTACTAATGAACATATCTTTATATATAATTTGGAAAGCAAAACAAGATAGAAAAAATATGCTCAGTGGTTAGAGCACTAGATTCCGAAGCAGACGTGCTCAGGTTCGAGTCCTGTCCGCAGCAAATTCTGGCCAGTACATGATGAGTTCCCAATAAGGACGAAACCGATCTACTGGATGAATTTCCTTTTCTACACTATACAATTCTTAGTTTATACTGACATATGTAAGTAAATAATGGGTCAGATGTTTATATCAAGACCGCAATCTTGATTATAATAATTATTATCACCACCCGCGCAACCAATGTTCGTTTAGTTGAGACAGAAATATGTAAACATAGAGAGAATGAAAAAGCGGAAACCAATCAATTACATGCGTCCCATGCAGTTCAAGCTCAATGCCTGAACATGCTTCTTCGGCTTGCATAAATCCGGCTACAATTTGTTTATCCATAAGGCTTCGTATGTGGCTCACTCCCTTTTGTTATTGCATTTGGTAATTATTTTGAATGCTACCTTTGGAGAACATACGTGCGATGTTTTGACAATGTGTTGCGCAATTACAGACGTGTAATCACCCTTTGATTTAAAACAGATGTTTAAGTTACAATGTTCTCTTATTCGAGTAATTAACTGTCTGGTCGATTGGCCTACGTTAGTTGTCGATAGAAACCGAATTACGATGTCAAATTTTTCAGAAATAAATTAATAACGATTCACGATAGATCGTTTTATAGGTTTTGCGCACCTAATAACAACTTAGTTCCAATTGGACGGTTAATTACTCGAATGAGAGAACACTGTAACTTAAACGCCTGTTTTAAAACGAATAGTGAATACACGTCTGTAATTGCACAACACACTTTCGAAACATCGCACGTATATTCTCCAGACGTAACATTCAAAATAATTACTAAATGCAATAACAAAAGGGAATTAGCCACATACGAAGCCTTATGGATAAACAATTTGCAGCCGGATTTATGAAAGCAGAAGACGTATGTTCAGGCATTGAGCTTGAACTGGATGTGACGCACGAAATTGATTGGTGTCTGTTTTTTCAATCTCTCTATGTTTATATATTTCTATATTGTTTTTCTTTCCAAATTATACATAAAGATATGTTCGTTAGTAGATACTTGAGGAGATAATGAGAAAGAAATGTTTCATGTATCTGATAAAATAACTTTTTATTTTAAAAGATGTACTGTTGCCTGGTGTGTTCTTGAGCTTCGATTTAACTGTATTTTTCTTGTGCATCAATGATAGCATTGTCGGTAATTTTAACTTTTTTCACTAGATGGTATTTCCCATTGATGGTTTTCATTGTCCTTCTTTTAATTCATGCTGATTGTCTGAAATTGACGTTGGAACAATGGAAAATCTTGAACCAACGTCATTTTCAGACAATCAGCTAATTGAAGGCTTAAAGAAGAAGGGACAAGTGAGAACCCATCAATTGAGGCCAAAAATTACATCATCTGAAATAGAAAAAAGTTCAAGATTTTGCCGACCTATGAGTGCTATCAATTGTCCCGCACAAGAAAAATGCGGTCAAATCCGAAACTTTTTATTTTTGCACATAGGAAGGGTACAATAAATTTTATTAAAGCTCGCATTTAAAAAGAATTTTTTCTTTTCATTAGCCTTGAGATCCTTAGATGATAAATTTATTACCCGTGTAGACACAGTAGAATCGTTTGGAATATTTGTTGCAGGGCTATAGAGTCCCAGGTTTGCTAGTTTATTCTCATGTCTCTTTCCAACCTTTTGAATTTCTTTATTCTTAAACTTATCTGCGAACACCGTTATATATTTAAGGTCCATTGAATGTAACATCAGGAGCAAATTTAATCTTATTTTAATTTTTTCTCTAATTAGTTCTCATTTTCTTTTTTTCTTGAATTTTTACCGATAATTTAATTAAATGTACAGACAGGTCCAATTACAGAACATTTCCTACCCTATCTAGCTGAAATGGTAGTCTGAATCTAGAGCATTTACGTACAGTATTAAATTCGAAACATAATTTCAAGAATTAAAGCGTTTTTTCTATAAAATTTATCCGTTGAGGGACTCACAGTGTTGCTTGTATGATATTCATATTATATATGGTGTATACACGTAAAGATATGATGCATATGTAGATATTTATAAAAGATGTGTGAAGAACACACATGGTTGCTTATATTCGTATTTATATATGCATAGGATATAGCGTGTGTAAGTATATATAAATGGATGTTTTTATCAGATGTGGGTATATATATAATTATAAATAAGTAAATTAATAAAATTTAAATTAAAATAAAATATTGCTAATTTAATATATATATATATATATATATATATATATATATATATATATACGTTTATGGTTTTGACACTGCATCCATGTGAGGTCATCCAAGATATTATTTATATATTTACATTTACAACACTCAATAAATATATGTAAATGCATACAGATGTTCAACCCATTTTATATATATAATATAATATAATAATAATATATAATAATAATAATTATTATATTAATATATATATATATGTATATATATATATATATATATATATATATATATATGTATATATATATATATGTCTGTTTATGTGTGTATAACCTCATATAAGCAGCTATGTAAGTTCCTCTGAAAGCCCACGATTCACTAAAATTTTAGCCAAATAACTTCTTACTAACTCCATCTAAAATGTTCCGTTTGCTGTCTCAAATTCCTAGTCGCGGTCACTGTTTAAAGTATATTATTAACTCTGATTCCTCTAATCTACATTTCGTTCCATTCGAGCATGCTTCATTAATATTTAAAATTAAATTTCTAAAGGATATGAGTATAAATGTGTATTTGGTTGAGATACGATTCGTTAGTGTAGGCTCCGTATTCGGTATTGTCCAAACGTGTGTATAATGCTATATTCTTTCATACATTTATTTACCTCTCTCTCTATAACCTATCGCAAACAGGATTGAATTAGGTAAACATAGGTATTTGAGGGTTACTGCAATATTGAAATCAGAAAACTTTGTTGATCCTTCTATGCCTCCGGAAAGCAATTAAAATATAGACATCATGGATAGACGTGTATGTCAGTCCATAGGGTTTGCTTATAATTATTCTATAAATGTCACTTTAGTAGAGTACACATATGATTTTATAGGTGGTTGTGTGAGGGGAGGGGTGATAGGGATAACTTTGTGTATGCGTTTGTGTATTAGAGACTAGGTATGAAGATGGGATATTACGGAAACAAAAAAAACTTGGAATTAAAATAAATATCAATATATCTGTCTTGAATGAGGATACCACATATTTCACAATTTGTGTTTTATTCCTTTGCGTATGGTGTCTCGAAAATTAGGAAAAATAAGAGTGAAAAATCTTGTTCCAACGTCATTTTCAGACAAGCAGCTGATGGAAGGCTTAAAAAAGAAGGGACAAGTGAGAACCCATCAATGAAGGCTAATAATCGGAGCACCTAAAATGTAAAATACTCAAGATTTTACCATCCTAAAGGTGCTATCAATTGTCCCGCACAAAAAAATGCGGTCAAATCCATAACAACTGCGTTAGTTAAAACCCAGATCAGGTAATTTCAATTAATCCGGTTTGGCAAAAAACTTTCAATTTAACTGTTCGCATTGCTGATGTGACGTGTACGAATATTTATTCCCCGAGAGTCATCTTTCGCTTCGTCTGGTATCTCAATTCTGTTCTGCGTCTTGATAGCAGCGTATTGTGTGCGGATTGCATAATCGAATTCTCATATTGTTTTTTTTAATTTCGTTCTCTGACAGCAATGGTTGTGATACCGTATGTGCATCTGCTTTTTCTCCTACATTTTGTTACCAATTCGATCGAATGTTTATTTTGCCTGGTCCAGTGGGCTTACTCATTAGTACTGGAGATTGTGCCGTCCTACATTCCAACATTTCTCACCCAAATATAATAATGGTTTAAGGGTATAATACCGGCTCCTACTGATGAGTCGCCAGTAAGCACTAAACGAATGTGCACGAGATTATACTTTCCGTTCATGCTGCCTTTGGTTTATCCTTCTGTTCACAACTGAACTAATTTGTTACTAGGTTCGCAAAACCTAATACATACTTGTATATATATTAGTTCTCCGCAACAAACAGTATTTAACTGTAATATATTGAATTGAATGACGTCATGCTTACCGCGAAATGTGATAACTGATATTGATCAAGGCCAGAGTGTATGGATTTACTGGAGTAACAGGTGTTCAGAAATTGTTGATGTAATTCTCAATATTGGTAAACTTCAACATAAATTGAAATCTGTCGTGTTGGTACCATTGTGTTAGCACCATGTACCTTTTTGTTACCGAAATTATGGTATCGGTTACTGATACAATACTTCTGGTCATATTTGAATTTGTTTGCTACTAGGTGAGAGTCAGCTAATACACAATTTCGTGTATATTTGTTATCTTTCAGAGACAGTATTTATCTTTAAATGATGAATCTCTTTGCGCAGTGCTGTTATTGTTGTTGGGCATTTGACCACATTTTTCTTGTACGGGACAATTGATAGCACTCTTAGTTCGGTAAAATCTTGAATTTTGATCATTTTCAGGTGCTCAGTTTATTGGCATCGAATGATGGGTTCTCACTTGTCTCTTCTTTTTTAAGCCTTCCATCAGCTAATTGTCTGAAAATGACGTTGGAACAAGATGTTCCATTGTTCTTTTCTCAATATCTCGAGACATCATTTCCAGTCTCATCTTCAGGGTTGACACCATACGCACAAGAATAAAACACAACTTGTGGCAAATGTGGTATCCTCATTCAAGACAGATATACTTATATTTACTTTAATTCTAAATTTTTTAAATTGTCTTCCTGATATCCGGTCTTCATACCTAGTCTTTAATACTCCAATGTACACAAAAACGTATCCTTGTCCCCCTCCGCGCACACAACTACCTATAAACACTTGTATTTTACTAAAGTGACATTTATTGAATAATTATAGGCACACGTAATGGCTTGACATACACGAATATCACTGATATCAATATTTTAATTGCTGTTCCGGACGCATAGAAAGATCAAAAAAATTTTGATTTCAATATTTCGGTAAGCCTCACATGCCCCAAGTTTACCTAATCCCGTCCTGCTTGCAATCGGTTATAGACAGAGGGAGGTTAAAAAACTGTTGAAAGAATATATAGTATATTTCCATCGTTTTGACAAGACCGAATACGGAGTCTAAACTAACGAAATCGTCTCTCAACCAAATACACACCAATTAAATGTTTCTTGAAGGAGTTGCATTCATGCGCACCTGGAATAATTGTAATTACCTGATCTGCGTTTTGACTAACGCAGGTAAATACACACCAATACTCATATCCTATATAAATTAGTTTCTCCATTAAAATATCTGTGTCGAAATCATGTATATACCTATATAATAAATTTTATAATTATTTAAATTTTATGTATTTACTTATTTATAATTATATATATATACTCACTTCTTATAAAAACATCCATTTATATATAATTCCACACGCTTTATATTATGCATATATAGATAAGCATGTAAGCGTCCATGTGGGTTCTTCCCACATCTTTAATATATATCTATATATCCATCATAGATATATATATATATATACGTGTATACACCATATATATAATATGAATATCATACAAGCAACACTGTGAGTCCCTCAACGAATAAATTATATCAGTCAAAACGCTTTTGATAAAAGTTATATATCTATTTTTATGTTTATCTATATACATATATATCTAGCCCTATATATATGTGTGTATTTATATATGTATCCATAAGCAATGGAATGGGTTCTTTGACCTTCAATGACTTACAATTCACCATGGGTGTATAGTATATATACTATTTTTACTCACAATTTATATGCATATAAAATTTTCAAAATATTTATTTACTTATTTATATATACATATAATGCATATCTAAATCTACATAAGCAACCATGTGAGCTCTTCTCACTTTATATATAAAATCTAAATAATCTCCTACATATATCTTGTGAATATCTAAATAAGCATTTAAGCAACCATGTGAGTTCGCCCCACATCTTAAATGAATATTTAGAATCATTGATATATAGATGTTTCTGCGTAATATGTATACAAATATAGATACACTTATAAATATATTTATATAATAAATTAGCAATCTTTTATATTTAAATTTTATTTTTACTTATTTATAATTATATATACACCTAAATCTTATAAAAAAATCCATCTATATATACGTCCACACGATTATGCCACTTTAGTAGAATACACGTACGTGATTATAGGTGGTCGTGTGCGGGGAGGGGTGACTGGGATAAGTTTTTGTATGCATTTGCGTATTAGAGACTAGGTATGAAGAACGGATATTAGGAAGACAATAAAAAATACTTTTGGAATTAAAATAAATATAAATATATCTGTCTTGAATGAGGATACCACATTTTCCAGAATTTGTGTTTTATTCCTGTGCGTATGGTGTCAACCCAGAAGATGGGAATGAAAATGATGTCTCCAAATATTGGGAAAAGGACAATGGAAAATCTTATAATTAAACGAACATTGGTTGCGCGGGTGGTGATAAAATTTGGCCAGTACATGATGAGTTCCCTATAAGGACGAAACCGGTCTACTGGATGAATTGCCTTTTCTACACTATACAATTCTTAGTTTATACTGACATATGTAAGTAATTAATGGGTCAGGTGTTTATATTAAGACCGCAACCTTGATTATTATAATAGCGGAAAATCTTGTTCCAACGTCATTTTCAGACAATCAGCTGATGGAAAGCTTAAAAAAGAAGGGACAAGTGAGAACCCATCAATCGAGGCTAATAATCAGAGCACCCGAAAATGATCAAAATTCAAGATTTTACCGACCTAAGTGTGCTATCAATTGTCCTGCACAAGAAAAATGCGGTCAAATCCACAACAATACTTTGCTGTTTCAGTGAGTGATTTGTCTTTCCTGGAAGCTTTTAAAATTCTGGTGTATTTTGTGACTCTAGACCAGTCGATTAAAATATCATTTTCGTGAAACTTTTGTATGTTTAGGCCTGGCGCTTGTTGTTTTTTGTAAAGACCTTCATATATATATATATGCATATATATATATATATATATATATATATATATATATATATAAAATTTTCTGATTTTGCTTTATGTAGAATTGTTGAATTGGCACAATTGGTTGGGTGCCTCGATTCCAATATATGACAGGAAATAGCTTATATATCTTACGAAGCCAAGCCGTTTTGTTTCAATTTCTACTGTAAATGTTGCTGGAGTCTTTTGATTCATTGGTCCTTCATACGTTCAATCTATTCCACCGCATGTACATAAGAATTTGTACACATTAAATGGTTTGGAGTGAATTGGCATTTGGTCTATGGCATGAAACCTCATGATTCTCTGTGTAATGAATATGATGACTTTCAGCGTTTTTGCGCTCGTGGGTGGTTGCTTTGCACTATCAGTTACACAGAGATCCGATTGATCACCATTTTCCAGTATGCACCTGTTTTTTCTTCGATCAGGCTGGTTGCGTATTTGTCCCTTGCTTCCGAAGGACTCAACATCATTCATCATTTAACACCGCATTTTCAATGGTTAGAATGAATGATGTTGAATCCTTCGGAAGTAAGGAACAAATACGCACTCAGCCTGATCGAATAAAAAACAGGTGCATACTGGAAAATGATGATCAATCGGGTCTTTGTGAAACTGACAGTGCAAAGCAACCACCCACGAGCGCAACTAGCGGAAAGTCATCAAATGAAACTCGCATTACGCAACAACCCATCAAGTCATGCTGAATATGATGTTAACATTTACACTGGGGAAAAATATTTATTTATTCATAAGGGGATTGGTTTTTACATTAAAATAGCAAAATTGATTTTAAAAATTGCTCCCATAGACGGTGCAACCAATAATCGTTTAGTTGGATAAATATCTGTCTAATAATATTTATTAATAAGACATTTTACTACTCTCCTTATATACCATTTAATGTACTTAATTATTTCATTCGTTTACCTTATCACCTCGACCATTTCCTGGTGTATTTTTAAATCCAAAAATATGTTGGTTTCCTGCAATAAAGTTAAAATAGATCGATATTTCCGACGAGAATTTTTAAGAGAAACCTTTGTGAGCCCGTCGGCAATAATTGAAACTCCAACATTTTCATGGGATAGTACATATCGTGGTGAATTCTTTAGGGTGACGGGACCAGTGACGCTCCATCTATCAAGAAGGCAGACATGTCGTGCACCTATAAATGGAGGTGATTCATGATATTTCAGAGCTAAGTGTGCGAATCGATAGACGACCTTAGTTAATCGTCGAGATGATAAATTTGATTAAAGCACAGCACAACAGAAATCGATTAAGCAAGTTAATAATAAATACAATTATCCTAATTTGTATAACATGAACAGTCATTTGAGAATGGCTGAAAGTAACACCGTCCACGTGTAGAAAATGAGACATTCCAATTGCTGTCTAACTTTCTTCTCAAAAATCAATTATTATCCTAATCGGCGCAAAAAAATTTCACTACGACTTTCAACAGTTGCCTTAGCCATTTAATCAATAAACATTACAAAGTTTTACGTGAACTTGAAATTTATGTTGCTGCCTTTCTTCGCTGTGCAAACAAACTGCAGAGCATTAAAAAAGTAAATAGAAATTATGAATAAAACAAACTTCCAATTTGGCCTGCGACATTTTCCACTGAAGCATAAATCATTCAAAAGTTGCTGATAAGAACAGTGCACGAATGCAGGCAAATGTTTATTTAGATAATACAGCTAATTCGAGTTATGTTGTGAGTAATGTGGAAGATTAAAGGATAATTAAATAGCAGCAGAAGAGGAGTAGATAAATAGTGAATTGATTTTAGTTATTCTTGCTCAAGTTAGCATTATAAATTAAGATAGAAAATCAATTAAGTTTTAAAATACGATACTGCTTTAATCATTTAAATGCTCTTTGCCGGAAAGAGTTCTTGAAAATGCCATTGGTCGGCTATTCCAATTGAAAGTAGACAAAATGTATTCCTTATAAACAATTCATGATTGCAATTAAACAAAAATTTATTGCGTGGATGGTGATAGAAATTCTTTTGTGTCGCACAACAGAGCAAAACTACCGTCAATCACACGTATTAATGCATTTTGACCATCCATTGTCATTTCAAGAGTACGACAGAAAACTGGATAATGAAGATCAAACCACAATTCATGTATAAGTAAATCAAAATCAGGTCTGCTGCTCTGATCCCTTGTTATCTCGCATAAGGTTTACTTGACTGGGAAAGTCGGCAGCAAATTTACTATTCTTTCAATGACATTGATAAGTTGCAGATCTCGCCGAAATATACAGGTAATCTAATTAAACAATCATTGATTGCGAGGGTGGTGGCAATAATTATTTGAATAAAGTTTTCGACCTTGTAGTATATGTCAATTCCATTAACAATAAACATAGCAAATCTGCTGTAAGACAAGCGCGCTGACGTGTTTCGACCTTTCACGATCATCATCAGAGCACGACGGTAATCTGACGTCCGAGAATCAGTAAAACGTGTATTGATTGACGGGGTGGTGATTAGAATTATTTAATTCGAGATTGCTAAATTGATATAAACAATAATCTCATTATACATACATTTGTCTGCATAACCTAATCATCTGCACATTCTAAAATCAAACCGACATTGATTGCGCGGGCTGTGATAATAATTACTTTAATCATGATTGCGATCTTAATATGGACACCTAGCTCACTTTGTACTTTCATTTTCCATTATAAACTTAGTATTGTGTAGTGTTGAAAAGGCAATTCATCCAGTAGACCGATTATGTTCTTATTGAAAACTCATCACGTACTGTCCAGGATTTTCCGCGGACAGGACTTAAAAGTTGGCACGTCTACTTTGGAATCTGGTGAAACCACTGGAACTACTGAGAGACCCTGTCGCTCACTACACACAACGTTCAGTTATATACTAACTAATGTTTCTTGGTTAACACTACCATTCTTTTGAGTCAATATGGCATCTCCTTAGGCCTAAAGTTCAAAACTATCCACCTTCAATTTGTCGTTATATAGCAGAAACCACGCTACATGGCGAAATGGTATTGAATTGGACATTTATATAATTAAGCTAACATTGGTTGCGCGGGCGGTGATAACAGATGTTAAATCAAGGTTGTGATCTTGATATAAACACCAGTCCCATTATAGGCGTAAATTAATCAGAATAAACTAACCATTGAATAATGTAGAGAAGGAAATTAATCCAGATGCCATATCGGTTCCGCATAAAGAAAAGGCTAACTGAGTAAAATTAGACAGTAATTAACTGAAATTTTTGAACGCAGCTAGCGTCATATTAAGCCTTCGACAATGCGAATTCAAAGCCAACTCATTATATATAATATATAAAAAGCCTGTAAGGAGTATCAAAACTATTTCTGTTGAGTCAGAACCTGATACCAAGGCTCTGATTTCCGTAAAGTTACATGGTATCAGTAATATGATTACTGAGTCGGTATATGGTACCAGCTCAAAGGTTTTCAAGATATACTAAATTTCAACCAAATTGAGAGTTACAACTACTTCTGAACAGCTGTTAGTCCAGCAAATCATTACACTCTATCACATCAGATAACACTTTCCATTCATGCTGACTTCGTTTTATTTTTATTGCTATGCTGGAACTAAATTGTTACTACGTTTTCAACACCTAATACACAATTGCATAAACATTAATTCTCCGCAACAAACAGCATATAACTGTTATATAAGAATAATGATTACTTGTTATAAATTTGCTCGATTTTTCCATTACGATGGATGTGTTACAACGAATTTTAAGGGAAAATAAATTTAATGTGGTTTTTGCAAACTTTTTGAAAATCCTGCTTGATTAAACAATCCCATTCCTTAGTCTGCAAGCACCTTCGAAAACTTACAGACTTTGTATGCTACGTTCCATTTATGATTATGATAAAGTTGTTTTAAATGTCAATGCTGATGATTTTATTGGTATTAATTTTTCTATGCTGATAATGATTACTTTGATTAAAATAATGTGGATAATGATGATAATTTCAACGATGGTATTTTTTATTGCTCTCGTTGTTATTGCTGCTACTTTTTTGTTGTTGATTTGTAGTTATGTTTACTCATAATCAGACGATAATATTGATTAGTGTCATTGGAGTAGCTGCAATGATACTTCCGCGAAAATGCTCATTTAGTTGTTAAACGATAATTATGCTGCCCTATTTATTGAATTTAAAGCAAATATGATAGTGCTGCTGATGATGATGGTGCAAATGGTGGAAATTTGTTCTATTATTTTCTTAATGTTCATAACATAAATAATATGAAAACATATTTCTATTCCAGATAAGCATTTGACGTGGGGTCAAATTTGTTAGAATTGCACTCATACAGGAGAAAATTCAATGTTGTTCTCCACATAGTTCGACAATTTGATGAGGCAGTTTTCGTCATGCCATATTGAAAGTCTGATTTGTATTCAGAATAATCTGCTCGCCCTTAGCAAAGTAAATATCCTTTAAATTAATCGCGACATTATATATTTACTTCAAACGCATTCAAAATTAAATACAATTTTCCAAAACGTCTTGTGTCACCAGTTTAAATAATATCCTCCACTATTCAAATATATAATACAATTTTAATTTTAATATTGCTTTGAATGCCAATGCAACTGTCGTCAGTGCAGATTCTTTGGATTTTATAATTATATTTCTATTGGTTTTTTTCGAAGCTTCTTCTCATTCTTTAAATCAAATTTTCGAGCTATAAGTAAACACCAATCCCATTTTATTTTGACCAGTCGTCGAACAATATAACACAACTACCGTCAAACTTCGCATTTTTGTAACATTTCGACCGATGGTTCCAAAAGTCATTCTCAGACCTCAATCAATAGTCACCCAAATGTTAACACAGAAAGCATTCTAAAACAACACTTGTTGGAATTTTCGGCCTTACAATTTTTATGCAACCGCGAATATAACATTTCAGAAGCCTTATCTATGCGTGAACAAAATATAAAATTGAGCAATACTTGCTGCCACGGACGTCGATAACATTGCCTTAAAGCAAGTTCGTGTAATTGATTTCAATATCAATCCAATTTTCTTTAATCTGACGCACAACTTGGCAAAACTACCGACACGTTTTCTATATCACGTTTTTTAAATCAAGTTTACGAGCTTGAAGTAAACAACAATCCCATTTTATTTAACCAGTCTTCGAACAACATAGCAAAACTACCGCCAGTCGCACGCATTGACGCGTTTCGACCTTCCATGATCATCATCAGAGTACGACGGAAAACTGATTAGCAAGGATTGATCAGCATTGCATATATATGGAAAGCAAAATTATATATGCAGCTCTCACCTCTAGCAGTCTTGCATAAATTGTACTAGTCTGGGAATTTCAGTTGCATAATTTCTACGCAGTCACGAACATTATAAGTTTGTAGCTTTCTCCACACACACAACACACACACACACACACATATATATATATATATATATATATATATATATATATATATATATATATATATATATATATATATAGATAATACAATTAAACATTTATTTATAAGTCAGGTTTCTTTTCCCTTTTTAATCAATAATGTGTTTTTCTTTAGTTGAATACTTTAGAATTTTAACGGAATCACATACTCACCCTAATTTCATTTCCAGTCCCATCGTGATTGTTGACACAATACTAACAGAAAAATAACAACTTGTAGCAAATGTGATATCTTCGTTCAAGACAGACCTCTATATTTATATTACTTCATAAAATATGTGTTCGTCAATTCAAATATCCGGTCTTAATACCTTTTCTCCGAATATACCCACACCACAACAAACAACGACATATACACACATATGTGTACTCTTATCTAAATTGTCGTTTATAGAATAATTATGAGCAATCCGCATGGAGTGACATACAGGCCAATCCTTTATGTCTAGTCAAAACAATAGAGTAATACTATATTATTTCAACAGATTTATTTACCTCAGTCTCTATAGAACCTAATGCAGAGAGAATCAGATTAGGTAAATCGGGAATTGAGGATTACAATAATAAAAATAAAAATTAAAATCTTGTTAATCCTGATACGCGTCGGGAAAAGTAATTTTAAAAATCGACACATCACGGATAGGTTTGTGTGTCAATCCATATGGCTTGCTTATAATTATTCTATAAATTTTGTATTAAGTTTTGCGCACCTAATAACAAAATAGTTAACATATGACCAGAAGGGTAAACCAAAAACGGCATGAATGGAACGTATAATCTCGTGCACATTTGTCTTGTGCTTACAGGCGGCTCAACACAATCTAACTGTTATATATCTAATTGAATGATTTTATGATTAGCGCTCAATGTGATAACTGATATTAATCAAGGCCAGATTATATGGATTTGCTTAAGCAACAGGCGTTCATAAATAGTTTTTATTATATAAGTGTCAATTTAGATTATGGAACACATATATATGTGTGTATTTTTGTGTATACATGTTAGTATATGATAATAGGAATTAAGACCGGATACCGGGATAGACAAAAATACTTTAGGATGTAAAATAAATATAAATTGATCTGTCTTGAATGAGGATACCACATCTTACAGAAGTTGCTTTTCTGTGAATATAGTGTCGACACTCAAGATGGGATTAGAAATGAAATCACGACAGTTTCGAAAAATTTGGTATTATTATCAACTATAAACAAGATTGCGAAATTAGTGTAAACATCTGACCCATTAAGGGGTTACATTTTTCAGTATCAAACTAAGAATTGTATAGTGTAGAAAAGGCAATTTATCCAGTAGACCGGTTTCGTCCTTATTGGAAACTCATCATGTACTGGCCAGAATTTACCATAGACAGGACCCGAACCCGGGCACGTCTGCTTCGGAATCTGGTGCTCTAACCACTGAGCCACTCTCAATTTTCAATCACTTACTAACTAATGTAAGACAGGTAGCTGTCTTCTCTTTTAGAAGGACATCATATGGCATCCATTCAATAAGGACGAAACCGGTCTACTGGATGAATTGCCTTTTCTACACTATACAATTCTTAGTTTATACTGACATATGCAAGTACTTAATGAGTCAGTTGTTTATATCAAGTTCGCAACTTTGATTACAGTAAATGTTATCACCGCCCTCACAACCAATGTTCGTTTAATTATATAAATGTTCATTTCAATACCACTTCCCAATGTGGTGTGGTGTCTGTTCAGTAATGACAGATTGTGGATGGTTAGTTGAAACTTTTGGTCTAAACGGATGCAATTTGAGCTCCACAAATTAAAAAAAGACTAACCAAATTACATTTGTATATAACATAAAATTTTGTGTAATGTGTGACAAGACGGCTCAGTGGTTAGAGCACCAGATTCCGAAGCAGACGTGCCCAGATTCGAGCAATGTTCGCTGCAACTTCTGGCCAGTACGTGATGAGTTCCCAATGTGGACGAAATCAGTCTACTGGATGAATTGCATTTTCTACACTATACAATTCTTAATTTATATTGACAAAATGTAAGTACTTAATGGGTCAGGTGTTAATATCAAGTTCGCAACCTTGATTATAGCAAATTTTATCAGCCGCCGCGCAAACAATGTTCGTTTAATAATAATCAACTTTTCAATAAAAATTTTTTTGTCATTTAGAAATCGGTAACATTTCATTGATCATCCTAACTCGTTATTCATAGCATCTTGTTACTAATATATATTTAGTAGCATAAACCAATAACTTAATATTGTGTGCATAATTTATTGTTTCACTGTATCGAGAAACGGAAATTTAAGCTAATGCGATCTGTGCCAATTTCCGTTTAACACGCAGATAAATTTAATTTTGCAGATAATTCTACCAATTTTGCGCGTATCATAGAGTTTAACATTGCTAGAAATAGATATGATAGATTTCAATATTTGCAGCATCAAATGCCCCTTCGTACATTGAGTTAAAACAATTGTAAATACTCGTTCTTTCCAAATAAAATCTGACGAGTATCAATTGGAATTGGTTAATCGTGGGTTGACCAAATCAAATTAGATTGCGGGAAATGAAAAAGTCAAACAATTACAGAAACCATTATAAATAAATGCAAATTTAAATCTAAAAAAGCATTCTTAATTGATTTAAATCACTATAATAATAACTAATAGTTACAAGGTGCGCAAAACATAATACGCAATCGCATATATTTTAGTTCTCCGGACAGCAATCTCCGACAATCAAGTTTGTCAGTTTATTTCAGTTTTGAATTTTAATTTTAATTACCGTGAAATCTCAACATTACAATTATACCTCATATGTTCGAAATTTTCTTTCCCCTCCAATTAATATACTGCACACTAGATGAAATTATATGTACAGGGAATTTAAGATCGCTGCTATTGTACTGAGGTAAGATTTGGTCTGCCATTTGAAGTATATATATATATATATATATATATATATATATATATATATATATATATATATATATATATATATATATATATATATCTCTCTATAGTTGTTCATTGAGTTTTCATGTGCTGATACCATTTCTTTATATCAAATCATTAATGAGTCAAAAATTATTATGTCAACAGTACTGTTTTGGAAAGAGGTTACAACATTTGCTTAAATCTGCTATTGTGAGCATTTTACTGTATCTGTGTGTGAGTGTCTGTGTGTGTGGGTGTGTGTGTGATTAAAGGTCTGATGATGATAATTGAAATTCCATATCGAAAAATTGTCAGTGTAAGAAGATTAGATTGTATCTCATTTCCAGTTGTTGAAGCCTTCGGAAGAAAGGGACGAATCCACACCCAGCCAATAAGAAGACAAACTTGAGGCGTACTTGGAAATGGTGATCAATAGGATCTTTGCAAAACTGATCGTGCAAAGCGACAACCCGAGAACGCAAATCGCAGAGATTCAGTGGGGATAATAAGTCTTTAAACGAATCACGATGTCAAACTTTTCAACAATGAATTAATAACTATCCATGTTAAATTGTGTATTAGGTGTTGCGCACCTAGTAACAAATAAGTTCAAATCGGACCAGAAGGCTTATATATATATATATATATATATATATATATATATATATATATATGAGTTCTCCACAACAAACAGGGTGGTAGATTTGCACTAAGAGTTCCGCAAAGATCTGATTGGTCCAGATTTCCAAGTACGCATTGGGTTGTTCGTGGTGGTTGGGTGTTGATTCGTCCTCTCACTCAGAAGGATTTCACATCATTCGCATTAACCACGGAAAAACGGTACGATCTAATCTCGAACAACGTTTCGGTATCTCATTTCCAGTACCTTCATCAGACTTCTAATCACAATGCTGAAATTTACAAATTTGAGCAAATTTGGATACCTCAAAACAGATATTTTTATAAAATTCGTAGCCGCTCCGCATGCGTGGCAACCTCCTGTTCACAGCTGGAATGCAGCCGTGCTGGGGGCGATCAGACAGAAAGGCGGCCAGGTCCGTAGGTGAGCTCGGACAGCCACACAGCCTCGTCACGCTCTGGGAGCCAGGCAGCTTCACATCATCGCGGTTCAACGCCCAGAGTCAGGGCTCCCTGACGTTCCGGCAATACGTACTGTAAGAGTGATCTCTAGAAGTACATTACTAAAATATATGCGCAACTTACGTAGGTCGATCGACCAGACGGTGAATTACTCGAATGAGAAAACTTTGTTACTTAAACGTCTGTCTTAAATCAAATGATGAATACACGTCTGTAATTGCGCAACACATTTTTGAAACATCACACGTGTGTTCTCCAGTCGTAGCATTCAAAGTAATTATTAAATGCAAATACAAAATGAGCTAACCACATACGAAGCCTTATGGAAAAAAAATTGCAGCCGGATTTGGGAAAGCAAAAGAAGCTTGTTCAGGCATTGATCTTTAAATAAATGTGACGCACGCAATTGATTGGCTTCCCTTTTTCACACTCTCTCTATGCTTACATATTTCTTTCAATTTATATATAAATTAATTTTTATATTTCTATTTTTGACTCACTAATGGTTCGACTTAAATAAGGACCTCAGTAACTAAAACTCTACATATACATATGCACTGATCACAATTGAAGTCTCCGTAATCATTTCGATGGTGAGGCAATGGAGGGTTCCCTATCTCCATCGTTGGCTGAGCTGCTCCTAGGTCATCTTTAGAACATTTCATTAAATCGAGACAAGTAAATGTGCACAATTCATACATCATGTTGATCACATTTTTTCTTGTTAATTAATACAGGACGCATTTTCGAACATTGCTTCATTGATTAAATAAAGCGTAGAATGTTATCAGTTTTACGCCATAACATGGGAAATACGATTCTGTATCATTCCAGAATATACTTCTATAGAAATACATGAATGATACATTAGATGGAACAATTTATTAATCCAATCTTTTTTGCACAGTATTTTCACTATAGCAGTTTACTGACGATTCAAAATAAATTATCCAAACATCGCATGTATTTTTCAAAAATTGGGGGCTCGATATTCCAGATTCAAAAGGAAATGGGTATACCAACGCAAAAGAGATATATTCTCTAATATCCATCCTAGATAATTAATTTTGTCTTGTTAAAAGAGGAGATCAGAAGAAAAATATATTTCTAGGATAAGAAAAGAAAGCATTTTAGCTAAACATCCCATTTAACTGGGACGTTATAGTCCGCACAACGTAGATTAAAGTTGATTTGGTATTAACACGAAAATATAATGTAGCTAAATTATGAGTGATATGTAAGGTAACACATTTGCCTTTTCCAGCAATTTAAGAGAAACAGTTATTATTTATCAACACAAATTCTTAAGCTCCCGATCGACCAGATATTTAATTACCGGAATGAAAAAACACTTCATCTTAAACGCCTATTTCAAATGAAATGGTTAATAGAAGTCTGCATTTGTGCAATATATTGTCGATACCTCGCATGTATGCATTTCAGACATGGCCCTTGATATAATTACTCAATTCAACAGAAATGTGTTAGCCACGTATGAGGCTTTGCAGGTAAACAAGCTGCAGCCTGATTTATGCAAGCAGAAAACGCAGGTTCATTCACTGAAACAGACACTGGGATAATATTTTTCACTCATTCTCGTTTTGCAATATCCTTCTGATCCTGCTTGAACTAATTATTTTCTAGCTATAACATAACTAATTAAATTTTTCATTTATGTTTCTTCTCCACAAAATGAGCATATAATATTTATATTTATAACTTTTTAACTTCTTGTCGAGATGGGCGTACCGTTTGCAGTGGGTCCCATAATCGCACTTTGACATATCCATAGTGAATATGAGGGCTGCTGATGTAAAATTCGTGCTTCACACAACAAGTATCAGGTTATTATTCAATTTTTTGTCACGGAAAGTACGTCTTTTAAGCACCTCGTATTAAGATTGAACGAAATGTTATTTGATTTGTTTACAACTTTTCAATCGATTTCAAAAATTATTTACAATAACGCCGTTTACACTTTTATACTTTATTCCTTGTTACATTTTTATGCAAATAGTCATTTTTCCGTAGATAAATGCTGTTATCTTTCTACAAAACTTCATATCTTTTTGGAACTTAATTTTATTCAGCTTCTTATCTGAATTAAGCTTATTATTTAAAAAGTAGCGTTTGGGTCATTTACTCTCACATTATTCCAATCCAGGTTTATATAATTTTTATTAGTTTACCTCTTTCCAATCCCTATCCTTAGCACAACTACATCATTACGCAGAATAAAAAGAATAAACTGATCAACTTGAGAAGAACGATACTATCGATGCAATAATGTGGAAGCTACCTACGCACGAATAACTAACTTTGAGCTATTTGTTATTAGTTTAGCCAATCATGGGTGTAAATTAAGCGGAATTAACGAAATTTTTTGTAAACACGCCGGGAAAATACGGAAAAACTTGGTTGAACAGCATATTCGGACAGTGTATTTGTAGACGGCGTCAGAATAACGGGACAAGTGCGAATACACCAATTAATGCAAATGACAAGTTGTGCACCTGGAATTGTAAAGGAATCATTTTTTACCGACCTACTAGTGCTATTAATTTTCTCGCGATAGACAACTGTGGAAACCATTTGATTTGCTAATTGTCTATATCCATTTTGATGGGCATACATGTAACAGGGAAAATTTACAACACTAAATGTTGACAGGAAATGGAACATTTCTATTCGAAAAAAGATGGATCAAGTATTTTGCAACATCATGTCGCGTAAAACATTATTTATTCTAAAAATGCTCTAGATTATGTCTGGACAAGAATTTCTACAAATAACTCACGCGTTAAAGGAGATTTGCCTATATCGACTATAAATATTTCATTTATTGCGAGTTTCATGCACATAATTTTCTTAAATATTCGTTAAAATTTTGATTTTATCGTTAATTGATGCAATATTGTTTTATTTAAATACATGTTATTTTAAAATATATTGAGTGTATATCACTGAAAAATCAGTATTTATACAACTTATAATTTGTTACATATGGGACGCAAGGAGCAGTATTTTAAAAAATTCCAAGGATGAGATCAATATCGAGAAATTTAATATCGCTCAAATTTGTGTATTTGCATTCTTTCGTATAGTCACGTGTTAAATGTAGATTATTCATGTAAAATTTGCGTATTTCCGCCCGCATTATGCATATACTTATAAATAAATTTTGCTATGCACGAATTCAAATATCACAGCCCTCCCCCAACTATAAGTCTGTCAGCAATTCGAGCAAACCTTCAAAAGTTGAAGGCTACTGGCTATTGTCCATTTTAGTCTATTGAATGTGCTAATCACATTTTCTAAATAATTCCGATCAAATCAGAACACGTATACCGTGAATTTGAGATTGCTGGAATTGTACTGAAGTAAGGGCTGGATCTGTCATTTGCAAGATGTATATATATATATATATATATATATATATATATATATATATATATATATATACATACATATACATGTCCCTATGAAGAACCTATGTAAAATGTGCCATGCTACATTGACCGCCGCCAAAATTCACATAGTTTATTTCAAGCTTAAATCGATTTCATGGACGGGGACTTTTTCTCGCTTTTTGATTAAGCTCTAAATTATTTCCTGTCATGCTATTTTGTTTGTGATTTTCTGACGTACTAGATGATGGCTGACATAGTGAAAATACTTGTTCATGATCATTATCAATTCCTGGTATATTAGGTGTCTGAAAAAGGAATAATAGTTTACGATTACTGTTGTAGTCGATGACAAAAAATTTTGGGCCTAGATTGAATATTTTATGAGGTCTGCTGTACTTTGGCACTAAAGTGAACTGTACCGCGTCCACTTGTACATGAACCCGTTAAGATGCATTTGTTGTGGAGATATTTACTGGCAGATGGTATTCTCTAGAGGGGTGCGGATGCAGACTATTCCGAACACATTAGACACACTAAGTAATTGTAATTGTGCATTAGGCGTTGCACACCCAGTGACAAATTAGTTCAAATATAACCATAAGGATGAATCATAGACAGCATTAACGGAACGTATAATCTCGTGCACATACGTTTTGTGTTTACTGGCGACTCAACAGTAGGAGCTGATACTACGCCCATAATCCACTTCAAATTTTGGTAAGGTATGTGAGAAAATGGAACTTTACAATCTCCTATACGAATCTTAAAACCTCCAGTAATGCAGCTAAATACATATAACATCTTCAACAATGCGACTTAAAACTAACTCTCTATGTATATATATATATATATATATATATATATATATATATATATATATACCAGTCCGTAATGGATACCACAACTATGGCTAGTGTCAGTACCTGATACCAACATTATGGTGGCCGAAATGTACATGTTATCAACACTAGAGTTCCTGAGTTGGTACATGGTACCAACACAATGGATTTCAATTTATGCGTGAGTTCACCTAAATTGAGAATTACAACTATTTCTGAACACCTGTTACTCCAGTAAATACATATAATCTGGCCCTACATATGTCAGCTAAGTAACTACCGTCTCTAGAGGCTCATTGCTTATCGCGAAGCCACTCATGAGATCTGTAGGTAGTTGCCGAATATGATCAAATATAAAATTTGCGCAACTGGTGCATTAATAATATCAATAAACCGAGATTACATACTTAGGCGTAAAAATGGGACTGTAGTAAACCAATCGGATTTCTAACGTAAGATACATAACGCGACCTGTAATACGTAAAGTGCTCGTTCCACTAGATAGTTGCATTTAGGGTTGAATGTTGTCGTTCTTCGCACATCCACTCTGAAGAATTTTAAACTTTCCTGCACTATGCGCTATATGAAATTCACGAATTGATCAATAATCATTACGTCTGGCCCACCAAATCTAGCTTTTCCATGTAGTAAGAACGTGTAGATTATAGTTTCTGAATCTGGGCGTTTTAAAAATATTATTTCTATTCATCTTTTATAAATATAACCTATGGTCATGTAATAGTGAAAGCCAAAAATTGCAGTGATGTCTACGACAAAAATGTGATTAAGCTTTAGGCAGCTGGAAATGGTAAAATTCAGTGTATACAGCGAAAGATATTGGATAGTTTGCATAGGTGGTAAACTTTAGCACAGTCGTTAACGTCACATCCAATTTTCGACCAGAAGAAGCAATCAGTTTGCAAAGTTCTATTAAAATCCACACTAGAATGATTCAAGTTATGTTATTTGTCAAATACCACCAGCTTACAGTTTAATGGGAGCCTAAATTTGCTGGTCAATTCTCCGTCAATTTAGTATGCGATTGTTTCCGCATCACCTAACTTTAAACTGGTAAAACAATCTAGAAATCTATGTCACCATGATGTAAGTTCTATGTCGGTTGCTTGCTTCGTCTGCATGTCTTTCTACAGCGACTGTTTCGCATTACGATGGACTATAGAGTACATTCCAATTCGAGATAACCAATCGTCCACCACATTCTCTTTGCCTTTTACATGAATATAGTTAAAGTTGAACTCACTGAGGCGCATCATCTGCGGAATTACTCTTTTAAGATATATTCGATAACCTGGGGGGCCTCCACTGATGATGCATTATTAATCTTCACTTCGAAGGAGTGTCAGCAGATATCGTTGAAAGTGGAAACAGGCGTCATACAAGGCTGATATTACTCTTTTCATAGTCGAATTATGTTTCTTTGTTGACTTCTGTTTGTTGGGTAGAATGCTATTGATCTGAGTTCATCTTCGACCACCTGTTTTAATGTGGCGCCTAGAGCATCATCAGATGCTTCTGTTGTGAGTTTAAATCACATGCAATGCGAAATTTCTCACAGGTACTATTTCGACTTAGGCAAATTCAGCCATTGAAATAATTTTTAAAGTCCTGCTTATTGTTGCTCCAGCATGGGGATATATTTTTGATAATATTTCCATATGGCAAAATATCGTCATAGTTCTTCATTATTTGTCAGAGTACTAAAATTTCCGATAGCATCAACCATGACTTTGATTGATTGATGATAACATGTACGAATGAGTGCTCAAGGAACTTGACTCGTTGTTGGACGAACATATTTTTTTCCAATCTTAACAGGAGACCAAATTTCTCTATACGAGCCAGCGTATATTAATTGCCCATATGTGCATGAGATTATACTTTCTGTTCATGCTGCCTTTGGTTTATCCTTCTGGTCACAACTGAACTAATTTGTTACTAGGTTCGCAAAACCTAATACATACTTGCATATATATTAGTTCTACGCAACAAGCAGTATTTAACTGTTATATATTGAATTGAATGATGTCATGCCTACCGCGAAATATGATAACTGATAATGATCAAGGCCAGATTGTATGGATTTACTGGAGTAACAGATGTTCAGAAATTGTTGTTATTCTCAATTTCAGTGAACTATAGCATAAATTGATACCATCATGTTGGTACCATATTCCGACTCGGAAACCATAGTGTTAGTACAATGTACCCTTTCGGTACAATAATGTTGGTATCGGTTACTAAAACATTAGCCATAGTGTTAGTATCCTTTACAGACTCGGTATATATATTATATAGTGTGAGTTAGCATTGAAGTCGCATTGTCGTAGACTTTATATGATGTTAGCTTCACTATTGCAGGTTTACACATTCGTCTAGGAGATTGTACCGTCCTATTATCCCACATTCTTGACCAAAATATATAGTGGTTAAAGGGCGTAATACCGGCTCCTACTGATGAGTCGCCAGTAAGCACGAAACGAATGTGCATGAGATTATACTTTCCGTTCATGCTGCCTTTGGTTTATCCCTCTGGTCACAACTGAACTAATTTGTTACTAGGTTCGCAACACCTAATACATACTTGCACATATATTAGCTCTCCGCAACAAGCAGTATTTAACTGTTATATATTGAATTGAATGATGTCATGCTTACCGCGAAATGCGATAACTGATATCGATCAAGGCCAGAGTGTATGGATTTACTGGAGTAACAGGTGTTCAGAAATTGTTGTAATTCTCAATTTTAGTGAACTATAGCATAAATTGATATCCATCATGTTGGTACCATATTCCGACTCGGAAACCATAGTGTTAGTACCATGTACCCTTTCGGTACAATAATATTGGTATCGGTTACTAAAACATTAGCCAAAGTGTTAGTATCCTTTACAGACTCGGTATATATATATATATATATATACTATATATATATATATATATATATATATATATATATATATATATATATATATAATATAGTGTGAGTTAGCATTGAAATCGCATTGTCGTAGACTTTATATGATGTTAGCTTCACTATTACAGTTTTACACATTCGTCTAGGAGATTGTACCGTCCTATTATCCACATTCTTCGACCAAATATATAGTGGTTAAAGGACGTAATACCGGCTCCTACTGATGAGTCGCCAGTAAGCCCGAAACGAATGTGCATGAGATTATACTTTCTGTTCATTCTGCCTTTGGTTTATCCTTCTGGTCACAACTGAACTAATTTGTTACTAGGTTCGCAACACGTAATACATACTTGCATATATATTAGTTCTCCGCAACAAGCAGTATTTAACTGTTATGCATTGAACATGTTGCTCCAATTCGACGAGGCTATTATGGCGTCGTCAAAACAGGTTTGTGTACAAACACGTTTCTTAAGAACCTTGGTCTTGAACCTCTGGAATATCTTTCATGCACTGCACAGACGAAAGTGCATACGTGTGTATTCGTGCAGACGAATTGGAGTAATGGCAGCAATTTACGCTATACTTTTCTAATTTAAATTTGTTTTGTGTCCAAACATAGTGAACCATTCGCGTTGGTCTACCTCGGCGATGATATCCTTCGTCTTTTTTATCAAATATCGATCAGAAATTGTAACACTTTTGAGTGGAGGATAGTCACCACGTATTCTCAAATCGACATATTATTTTTGCATGTTATTTTAGACGCCCATGGAATGATAGCGTCCTAAAGAATCTGGTTCAGATTAAAATCAAATAAAAAATCAAATACAGATTTTTGATAATCATTCAATATAGTCTAGTACTCTAAGTAGTATCATATTTGAAATATAATATAAAATCCATAGACAGCTCATTTGGAAAATCATCTTTAATGATGCATGACTAATTAGCGTCGAACAATATATTTTGAGTAGAATTTACACGGAATTAGGGTTTCGCCAGTAGTTTAGTAACAATACTGATTGTAGAATTTTGCACTTCACGTCGCCAAATACTGAAGGCCTGCATAACCTCTTGGAACACAACTCAATCTATATAATATCTGAACAGATGACATCGTAACGCCTTCATTGGATCTTCTATAGACAGTTCAGATTTTCTATTTGACAGAAGCGAGATTTTATTAAAACAGAGCAAAATTAATTAGGTTCCCTGCTTCAGCGCTAATCTAAAAGATAAAAGGTTGTCAACATTTGGAGCAAGCGTACATAGTTAAAAACCACTTTCTATTGTCTTTTTAGTCTATTGAACATGGTACATCACAACCTTGTCTATATACCTCTGAGAAAATCAGAATAGAAAGGGTATGGTATACAAATGTATATTGAAAAGTAAACGATAATTGGTTACGCAAACGGTGATTACAATTATTTAAATTACGGTTGAAATCTTGATCTAAACACTAGTCCCATTATATATATACATTTGTCAGTATAAATAAAACTTAATGTAATGTAGAAAAGAGAATTCATACAGTAGACCCGTTTCGTCTTTATTGGGAACTCCTCACGTACTGTCCGCTCACCCAATGGTCGTTTAAATATAAAACTGTTCAATTCAATACCACTTCCACAGGTAGCATGGTGACAGTTCTATAATGACAGATCGATGTAGTTGGTTGGGACTGTATGCCTAAAGAAATGCCATATAGGCTCACCATAAAGAAAAGGCTAACCAACAAATATTATTTATTATATAAATGTAAGTTTTGTGTAACGTGCGGAAGGGTGCAGCAGTGGTTACATTCCCAGACTCCGAAACTGACGAGCCAAGATTTGAGCTCTGTCCGTCAAAATTCTTGACAAAACATGGAAAGTTCTCAATAAGAATTAAATCGGTCAGCTGGATGAATTGGCTCTTCTACACTACGCAATGTTTAGTTTATACTGACAAATGCTTGTGTATTATGGGACTGGTGATTGTATTCAGATCACAATCTTGCTTTATAAAATTGTTATCACCGCCTGCGCATCAAATGTTCGTTTGACTAGTAACAAGCTGTTTGAGATATGCTAAAGTCAGACTTAATGTAATGTTTAAGCAAGTATGTATTAGGTTTTGCGAACCTAGTAACAAATTAGTTCAGTTGTGACCAGAAGGATAAACCAAAGGCAGCATGAACGGAAAGTATAATCTCATGCACATTCGTTTCGTGCTTACTGGCGACTCATCAGTAGGAGCCGGTATTACGCCCTTTAACCACTATATATTTGGTAGAAGAATGTGGAATAATAGGACGGTACAATCTCCTAGACGAATGTGTAAACCTGTAATAGTGAAGCTAACATAATCTAAAGTCAACGACAATGCGACTTCAATGCTAACTCACACTATATAATATATATACCGAGTCTGTAAAGGATACTAACACTATGGCTATTGTGTTAGTAACTGATACCTTTTTTGAAATCGATGAGTACCGGATACTAACAATATGGTTTCCGAGTCGGTACATGATACCAACCTGATGGATATAAATTTATGCTAAAGTTCACCCAAATTGAGAATTACAACAATTTCCGAACACCTGTTACTCCAGTTAAACCATACACTCTGGCCTTCATCGATATCAGTTATCACATTTCGCGGTAAGCATGACATCATTCAATTCAATATATTACAGTTACATACTGTTTGTTGCGAAGAACTAATATATATGCAAGTATGTATTAGGTTTTGCGAACCTAGTAACAAATTAGTTCAGTTGTGACCAGAAGGATAAACCAAAGGCAGCATGAACGGAAAGTATAATCTCATGCACATTCGTTTCGTGCTTACTGGCGACTCATCAGTAGGAGCCGGTATCACGCCCTTTAACCACAATATATCTGGTAGAAGAATGTTGAATAATAGGACGGTACAATCTCCTAGACGAATGTGTAAACCTGTAATAGTGAAGCTAACATAATCTAAAGTCAACGACAATGCGACTTCAATGCTAACTCACACTATATAATATATATACCGAGTCTGTAAAGGATACTAACACTATGGCTATTGTGTTAGTAACTGATACCTTTTTTGAAATCGATGAGCACCGGATACTAACACTATGGTTTCCGAGTCGGTACATGATACCAACCTGATGGATATAAATTTATGCTAAAGTTCACCCAAATTGAGAATTACAACAATTTCCGAACACCTGTTACTCCAGTTAAACCATACACTCTGGCCTTCATCGATATCAGTTATCACATTTCGCGGTAAGCATGACATCATTCAATTCAATATATTACAGTTACATACTGTTTGTTGCGAAGAACTAATATATATGCAAGTATGTATTAGGTTTTGCGAACCTAGTAACAAATTAGTTCAGTTGTGACCAGAAGGATAATGTTTATTCTTAGGTAGGCATGTGTTCCTTGCTTACTCATGACTTGGCAGTAAGCGCCGGAAATACGCAAAACACCCATTAAATTTTTGTTCAAGAAATGTGGAACAGTTGGAATTTGGAATCTTCCATTCGTGCGATATTAAATCACTAGTACAGTTTATTGTTGTGGAATTATTAACGATGTGATTTCAAACACTCTCACTAAATATATATATATATATATATATATATATATATATATATATATATATATATAACACTTAACTGCCCTGTAAATGGTACCAAACTCGAGCTATAGTAAATAGGCTCATTTTCACCGAAATAGACAAAAGAAACTTTCTATTACTTAGGCATTTCCAGCTAGAGCAATACACTCTCGCCTCGAGTAACGTTGGCTAGCACATTTTTATGGTAACGATTACATTATTCAATTATTCTTGCCGTAATTATATATCCTTTTATGCAATGTATTTAAATATACACATTGTGTTTCCCGACTGGCATATCTTTTAAAGGGTGACCTAATAATGGACCACGAGGATGTCACGAAGACAAGATGAGCGAGAGGTAGAATCTCGTATGCACATACGTTCCGTTTTTACAAACTTATCATTGCATCGCCTTTTTACCACATACTGTATGATTATTTCCAAATTGGCTTTAATGTCCATTTACAGCTTCCATTGACAAGTCACAAGTACACATTAAATGCACGCGACAATACGATTGCACCTGTTGTAGCTGACTTTGCCAGATTATCCCGCCCTACATTAACTTGTTACTAGGTCCGCCATAAACCTACACAAATGCATCTATTAAAGACGTACACCATAAAACCGATGATGTGAGTGTGAAAATCAAAAATAAAGTTTCATACCAGTGAACAAGATAAAGTTTTGAGCACCAAACGATTAGTTTATTTACAACCTCAAGATATTAACTAGGTACAATAAAAGTAAAATTTAATATCATTCTGGTGGCGCAGTGTAATGTTATTACTTTCCACAAAATGGATTATAATTTAATGTGGTACGACACTACCAGAGTGTCCAACCTAGGTAAATTCTAATTCTATTCTATTCTAAAGTAGAAACTTCTCTTTCTTCCAACATTTGAATTGAGTTTGACTTACATTTACGCAAAAATGTCAAATGGTTCAAGTACTGATGGGCAAATTGAAAGTATTATTTCTAGCATGCGTACACTTTGAAGCTAAATTAAAGTCAACTGCTTTTATAGTCAAATAAATAATTATTGATCGCGCGCGTGCCGGTAGCAATTCGTTAAATCAAGTATGCGAGCTTGAAGTAAACATCAATCTCATTGTCTTTACCCAGTCGTCGAACAACATAGGAAAACTACCGCCAGTAACAATCACGTATGCTTTTCGAACTTCCATGATCATCATCAGAGTACAACGGCAAACTGACTAGCGAGGATCAAATAGAAATTAATATTAGATAAGCGGCTCTCAACTCTGCATAGAAATTGTGCCGCCGACATTTCTATTCAAGTAAAATGTATGCGAGACTACTAGAGGCAAGAGCCGCATATCTAATTCTGCTTTTCATATATACGCAATGCTGATTGATCATCGCTTTTCTGTTTGCTGTCATACTCTGATGATGATCATGGAAGGTCGAAACGCGTCAGTGTGTGCGATTGGCGGTAGTTTTGCTGTTGTTCGACGACTAGTTAAATACAATGAGATTGGTGTTTAATTTAAGCTCGCAAATTTGATTTAAAGAATTGCATTTACAGTCCTTAAAAGTGCTACATCAGACAGCACAGAATCCAAATGTAGTACAATTAGTAAATTGCTTTATTTTTGTTTTTGGCAATAACATTTCAATAAATAAATTCCATTTTATTTTACCAGTCGTAAAACTTATAATACATATCATTATTTGACACGATTCAGCTTTCCCTGGTCATCATCAGAACACATCTGAAAACTGATATATATATATATATATATATATATATATATATATATATAATATAATATATTTATATATATATATATATATATATTATATATATAAGACCAAAGGGAAGCAATATTAAAAAAATTTCCTCACTTGACATTTAATTTTAATTTACTTATAATTATCCGGAAAAAACTCTGACTCTGTTGTGAACATAATAAGGATGAGTTTGAAGGTTTTCCTATAGACACCAATTACATCAAATACCTCACATTAACGTATACGAAAACGTGAAATTTACAATTGCAGGTAAATATTTTCTGCAATTCAATGGTATTACTATTAGATGCTGAATTGCACCTCTAATGGCAAATGTATGCATGCACCACTGTTGGCAAATGAGACTGAGAACATAATTGACAATTGGATACTTTATAAAAGGTATGCGCTATCTTTCATTTTAGATGCAGTAGACCGAGCCAAAATTATAAAATGAGCTAATTGTGCCGATCCAAACATCAAATTCAATCTAGTTAGAGAAATACAACATATTTTTCTTCTTGACTATCAAAAGTACTCGATCCTTACATATAAAATCTAATTTCATTGGGCAATGCATTCATTGCAATCGTAGTGTGCGAGAATCTCACGAAAGAAAATTAATTGAAAAGCCAACAAACAGAATTAGGAATATATACCTTGAAAACGAGAGCTAGGAAGAGTCAGGCTTGATCCTCGATAATCAGTTTGTCGTCGTACTCTGATGATGATCATGGAAGGTCGAAACGCGTCAGTGCGTTGCGACTGACGGCAGTTTGGTTATGTTGTTCGACGACTGGTTAAACACAATGGGATTTGTGTTTACTTCAAGCTGGCAAACTTGATTTAAAGAAACGTTACCACCACCCGCGCAATCAATTGTTGTTAAAGAGTCAGGCTACCTTAAAAATTCGTTTATGGAGAACTCCTAGATGCGGTACATGGATGTCAAAATCAGATTACGTTCGATTCGTACTACAGAAGATACCAAGAAAAAGTTTTTCATTAAATTATTATTTATGGGCGATCAAAATTTATGCCAAAGTGATATTTAACTCGACTCATTACGAATCACATGACCTTACAACACTTTTCTAGCATACTGGCAAGTCCAAGCACCCAAGAGATCAGCGTTAGCAGCATTCGGTCAGATTTGCGACAATCTGAAGTATAACAGCTGCGTAAGCATTGTCACTATCATCATTAACAGTGACAGAAATTGCACAACAATATGAGCGATCAACACTGCAATCTGCACACTCAAGGACTGTTACCAAGCGACAGAGTAAAACTCATGAACATACGGAGAAAAAAAAACGTTCTTACACGTAATAACCACAAAAACGATCACTTGGTCAAAACTCAATCCATCAATACAAATAATAATTAAATCTCAAACATCAATTATAGCACAGTATAATAACACCTACCCAAACAAACACACACGCAGACACGCAAACAGAACACACACGCATAAACAATCAAAGATCAGCCAGCAATTAGTAGTAAAACCAAAAATCAAACTAGTTGTCTACCACTTAACCAAGTAAAAAGCCAGAACGCATATGAATGATTGTGTTTCGTGGTTGATTATTCTGAAATTAAATATCTGCAATAAATATACAATTTATTAATAAACGTTTTTCTCCCTTATAAAATTTATGAATAATAAATAAATAAATAAATAAATATATTTTTTGATTAAACGAGCATTGTCTTCACGGGCGGAAATAACATTTACTATAACCAAGGTCGTGAACTTGATATAAACACTTGACACATTAAGTACATACATATTGTCAGTATAATCTAAGAATTTTATAGTGTAGAAAAGGCATTTTATCCAGGAGGCGGGTTTCGCCCTTATTGGGAACTCGTCACGAACTGGACAGAATTTGTCGCGGACAGTGCTCGAACATGGGCGCGTCTGCTTCGGAATCTGATGCTCTAACCACTAAGTCACCTTGCCGCACACTATGCAAAATTTTCAGTCATCTTCTAACTAATATAACTCGGCTAGTTTTTTTTCTATTTTAGGTGGAGCTCGTACGGCCCCTGCTATCCGATTCTTTGTTGAGTTTACGTATATATATATATATATATATATATATATATATATATATATATATACATATATATATATATTTATTTATATATATATATGTACATCATGATTTAAGAGATTTAAAATAGACTAAACTTGAAGGCAACTTTAAATTGAATGTAGTATGCGTTATACGTAGCACATTGCACAGTCTCAGACTCCAAAACAAATTTTCTCCAGGTCGCATCTGAGACACACGCACACCCACCCATATATATATATATATATATATATATATATATATATATATATATATATGTGTGTGTGTGTGTGTGTGTGTGGATGCAATCTAACGACGCTGCGGAAGGTACCTACTAAAAGCAAAAGTTATTGTGAAAATACTAATTATGGAATACCACACTTCTAATTTTCTCATTAGAATAGATATAACTGGAAGTAGTAATATGTTGCATTTTTAAAGCTTAATAACACCGTAAAAAGCTATTCATGCCGAATGATTACAAAAGTACGCTTTCTTAGTTTCATTTTCCTCGTGTATTTAATCGAAACCGGAACGGCTAACTTAGACTAAATCAACTCGATCTTGGACGTGGATTCTATTAGCATATCAATGTCAGTTTACTAGCCACCAATGCGGAATATTTCTGTGGATAATTTTCGTTATTCTAAGAATTTAATAAACTGTCCTCTTTTTACGAAGCTTCATTAAAATATACGTACCGATACGAAATTTAAATAATTTCCAGTTTTATTCAATTATAGTGTTGCAGACTTTAATTATGTCTATAACATAAGTATCCGATGGGCGATCTCATGGTTTAATAGATGACTATAAATTCGTATTACGACGATTGATATGTATAACTAAATAATTTCAATCTGAATTTTTGGCATATTCCACAAAGCCTACGGATGCAGTGATTTATATGTTAGTCAATCAGTCTATTGTATTATTATTATTATTATTATTATTATTATTATTATTATTATTATTATTATTATTATTATTATTATTATTATTATTATTATTATTATTATTATTATTATTATTATTATTATTATTATTATTATTATTATTATTATTATTATTATTATTATTATTATTATTATTATTATTATTATTATTATTATTATTATTATTATTATTATTATTATTATTATTATTATTATTATTATTATTAATATTATTATTATTATTATTATTATTATTATTATTATTATTATTATTATTATTACTTTTCCTGGGTGATAGTGATTCATTTCTAGAGCTACTCATTTTCCGTCGAAATAGTTTACTAAAACTCATACTATTAGTAATTCGTGTAGCTTGGATAATATTTCGATCTGCACAGTCGGAAATCTTTGTCATGATCTGCGCTTATTCTTGTCGCCGAATACCAATATCGCCATAAAAAACGGACAGTGTCTAAATGTAGAGAACAAACAACAAATTTGAATAAAAATTTTTATTAGGTGTTGCGCACTCAGTAAAAAACTAATTCAAACATGAAAACAACAAACTTGTTTATAATGTCTTAGACAAGAAATTCGACATAGCGTTAATTATAGATCTTTAGTTTTATATCATTTATTCGTTTATTGTTTTATAATTTTAAATATTATTCTACATAGTTTCATTACTGTTAGTTATGATCACTAGTTGATAAGATATTTTTTGCATAGACTTCTGCCTCTTGTTTGTCTCGAACTGCGCAAACATTCAAAAGGTACCTTTCTTGTCCATTTGTAACTTCCATTCCAAGCCATCATTTGCGATTAGTATTCGCATGAGTTGCCAAAGTATTGCTAATTTTTTAAAGGCATATTTTGAATGTAGAGGATACCGTATATTTTGACCACCATGTAGGCGTATAGACGACATTGTTTTGTACTCATGTAATTTTTAAATATTATAAACACAAAGGCTAATATGGAAACAACTATAGTACGCAAATCTGTAGGAATAGAAACAAATAAGTTGATAAATATTTATTAAATTAGTCTCTTTCATAGTTGCGATGATGAATTTGGCATGTAGTGACAATAATAAGTTCAGATCGTGTCAAAGTCAGCCAGCAGAGCCGAACAAAACATTATTTTAAGAGCAAGAAAATCGATATTGGAGATCGTTAGTAGGTTATTACGACGGAAAATAATTAGCTGCAAGATTGATTATGGCAAGTGTTTGACACTTGAATAATTGTAGCTGTATTATGGAGAATGACGTAAAAACAGCGCATCTCGCCATCAGATGTACACAGATGAGAGCAGCCTCAGGAACCTCCTGCCTTCAATTTCTAGGTATTCCACAATATTCCTTTCTAGTTGAATACATTGGCTCTCCTTAGAGTCAACCCTGATTTTAATAATTGTATGAATCATACATGGCGTGAGCGAACAACTAAATATAATAATTTTCAATCGCGCTACATAGGCATAGACACTTCTTTTAAAATGTTCAGCCAACATGTTTTTCAACAAAATTTGTGTGTGCTCAGAAATAAATCACGTTAAGTTTAATTTGATTCGGTGGATGTACTATTAAATTCATTGTTTTACAGTAATTTACCTAGTGGATGATTTAGATTAGCTAACTTGACCTTCTCAATATGTTTAAGTAGATATTGACTTTAGATTTAGAGAAATACAGTTCTAATTTGACCATAAAATCAATCTTGAAAACAAAATTTATACTGGATGCAGTTGTCATTTTCTGCTGTCAAAATGAAAAAATCTACTTGAAAAGCTAACTTAGTTGGACATGAATATATAGGTCGAGTTACAATGTGCAAAAAGCTTTATATATTTTAAATTCTATATTTTTACATAAATATGAAGACTAATTTTAACAAACTGACCTAAGTAATCATGTACTGGCCGGAATATGCCGCGGACAGAGCTATAACCTGGGCACGTCTGCTTCGGAATTTGATGCTCTAACCACTGAGCCATCCTGTCGCACACTACACACAATTTGTCTTCATATACTAACTAATGTAATTAGGTTAGTTTTTTCCCTTTTAGGTGGAGCTCATATGACGTCCATTTAGATTCAAAGTTCCCACTAACCATTCCTAATCTTGTCATTACTGAACAGAAACGACACTAGATTGAGAAGTGAAATGAACATTTATATATATATATATATATATATATATATATATATATATATATATATATAAAATGAAAATTAGTTGCCCGGCAGTGACCTAAAGTAGTCAATGCAATTCATTTTCTGGACTCCGTTTTTTATACCTTTTACTGATCCTCAGTAGTATTATCTAATACACACATACATACACGTATATATATATATATATACTCATATATATATATATATATATATATATATATATATATATATTGTCAGTAAGAACTAAATTTTACACAATTGAGCAAACGTAATGCATCAAGTAGACCGATTCCGTCCTTGTTGGTACACTGTAGTTGTTCCCATATTAGCCTTTACTTATTTAGTTGTAAATAATTATATTTATACGTAAAATATAGACATTACACATACAATTGGTGTAATTAACGCACGAACCAGTAGATTTAGAGGTTTTTAAAATAGGGATTGCGATCTTGATATATATACTAAACCAATAATTTACACAAAATTTTAATTATAAACTAAGTACTGTATAATGTAGAGATGGCAATTCATTCAGCAGACCGATTTCGTCCACATTGGGAACTCTTCAAATACATTACAGAATTTGCTGTGGACCGCATTTGAAGAGTTCCTTAGAATGAAAAAACTGATCTACTGGATAAATTGCCCTTTAAGCTTAATTTTTACTGGCAAATGTATATATACAATGGAATTTTTGTTTATATAATTAACGCAACCTTGATTTAAATTTACATCGTCCCCGCCCCCCTCCTAATCACTAAATTTTTTATTAGATTTATTATTTTCATGAAAAAATAACTTAGTAGTCACTAAACGGAATAAATATTAACGAAACTATCCATAAAACTACAAAGCGATACATTAAATTATTCTAAAAACTAAAGATCTATGAAAAATGCCATGTTAAAGTATAATTTATTGGCTAAGACATATAAAAAGAGAGCAGGATTTGCTTTAGTTTATTTCTTCGTTTTTCCTTTATTTAAAAACTGCGTCCGTCTGTGATGACAAATTTGGTGTTCAATGACAAGAACAAATGCGGATCGTGAACAAGTTAGTCGACAGGGAAAATTTGAATATTATCAAAAGGACAGACAATTAAATTTTAGTTAGTGATAGAAATCCATTTCGACAGAAAAGGAATAGCTGCATAAATGAACATTCATCAGCCTCTTGCGCAGATTAAAAAAAGACGCATATTAAACAAATAGTCCAACATATTTATACGGTATATTCGTATTCATCCATTTTAGTTTCACTTATTTGTATAAAAGTAACAATTACTGATATGTAAATATATATATATATATATATATATATATATATATATATATATATATATATATATAAGTGACATACAACTATCCAGGGAAAGGTCAGTTTGAAGTATAAATTATGTTTAGAGAAAATATCGAGCTTGCTTCAATAGTTTGTTTTTTAGAACTTGTTATGATGGATGAAATGAAGACGGAATCCACCAAAGAATGTCGAAATATAATCAAGAAACAACAATTGGAATTTAGTCTCTGTTAATCAAAACAAATATCAGTTGATTTTCACGTATATAAATGATTTATTCACTAACAAAAATCTCTTCATACAAAGACTTGACTGATAATATCAACGAACCAAATTATACTTATTCGTACAGACTTATTAATCAAGTATGCATAGGTGTTGCGAACCTAGTAACAAATTAGTTCAGTTGTGACCAGAAAGATAAACCAAAGGCAGCATGAACGCAAAGTATAATCTCATGCACATTCGTTTCGTGCTTACTGGCGACTCATCAGTAGGAGCCGGTATTACGCCCTTTAACCACTATATATTTTGGTCAAGAATGTGGGATAATAGGACGGTACAATCTCCTAGACGAATGTGTAAACCTGCAATAGTGAAGCTAACATCATATAAAGTCTACGACAATGCGACTTCAACGCTAACTCACACTATATAATATATATACCGAGATCTGTAAAGGATACTAACACTATGGCTATTGTGTTTGTAACCGATACCAACATTATTGTACCGAAAAGGTACATGGTACTAACACTATGGTTTCCGAGTCGGTACATGGTACCAACATGATGGATATCAATTTATGCTATAGTTCACCGAAATTGAGAATTAGAACAATTTCTGAACACCTGTTATTCCAGTAAATCCATACACTCTGGCCTTGATCGATATCAGTTATCACATTTCGCGGTAAGCATGACATCATTCAATTCAATATATAACAGATAAATACTGTTTGTTGCAGTAAACGAATATATATGCAAGTATGTATTAGGTGTTGCGAACCTAGTAACAAATTAGTTCAGTTGTGACCAGAAGGATAAACCAAAGGCAGCATGAACGGAAAGTATAATCTCATGCACATTCGTTTCGTGCTTACTGGCGACTCATCAGTAGGAGCCGGTATTACGCCCTTTAACCACTATATATTTTGGTCAAGAATGAGGGATAGTAGGACGGTACACTAACAAAAATTCTTCATACAAAGACTTGACTGATAATATCAACGAATCGAATTTTACTTTTTCGGACAGACTTATTAATCGTTAGAAATATTGTAATACGAATTTTATTTCATCTATTAAACTTCGATTTTTACACATTGAAGGCAAAAACCGATTGTAAAATTACAATATGGTATTATATTTGTATAATACTGGAAAATATTAAAATTCCTCTCGAATGCCAAAAGTTAATGGAGCCGCGAAAAAATAGGCTGGCGTTTATAAATTATTGAAAGACAGAACAAATACAGCTGTTCAAATATTATTCGTTTGACTTTGATGTAACGGGCACAATTTGCATTTTATATTTTATTTTAATTAACTGCTGAACTCATTTGCTTACACCATTTCACCTATGATGCTGAATGGGTGTCTACGACTTGTCCGATGAGGCACTTTGCAGAATGGCTGGAAATATAAAAATTCAAACGGCTTGCGTAAATTGAATGGGATATTTTGGTGAAATAAAATATGATTCTCATGACCAAAATACATGACTGTAAAAAACAGTTTTAAAGTACCGATGTCAAGTTCTGTAACTATAACTTGTACGACCCAAAATATTAGAGGCACGGCAAATAATGCAAACGACTCTCGTGTGAACAGAAGAGGAAAATTCTAGTGTCATCAACAATCTGGAAGTTACTACAGTGATTAATGCAAGGTTCTGTTTGCGACGACAGTCGCATGATACAACGTATTATCAAAATATTTAATTATTCTTTCTTATATATGCAGACAGATTTATATTTATTCGTTCATAATTTACAAAATATAAGCCACAACATAGCTGTCTTCTGAATCGTCCTTCGAAGAGCGTTTTAAATTATTAGGCTATTTGATCAGCCCGGAACAGAATGAAATATTCCGCAGTAATGATTATTAACATTTCATCTTCACGGCGCACGCTAAAGGAATTCAAGCTCGCAATTGAACTGAGACAGTAAAACGAAGCAGTTCTTATACTTACTTCCATAATCATCAGGAATTTGATACTCTTTATGAATCACTTTTGCCTATATATATATATATATATATATATATATATATATATATATATATATATATATATATATATATATATGTCTGAGCGTTTGTATGTGTTACGTGAATTTATACTTAAATTTTGTCTAGTATCTATTTGCATTCAAAATATACAAATTGTAATTTTCCATGCCTATATTATTGTATCTAAAAGAAGTTGATATCTTTATCTCCATCATACCAGGCTTACTTTTATAAAGTAGCATTATATATTATTTTCAATATACGCCTGCTAACATAATATTTCCTTAGTCCTAATTTTATAACTATTGCTGTGAAATTAATTATATATTAGAAATACTAGTGAAGCTCCAAAGATAGACGTTAACACGTTGAAAAATAGATGAGTATAATTACACTCTCAATCATTATATTTACATCTAACGCGTAAATGGAGAAATGATCAAGTGATGAATGTGATTCAATTAGTGATGTTTACGCGTGTAGTTTTATTTCATTTGAATTTGCACACTAACAGGTGTACGCATATATAACACTCGTCTTTCGGGTGACTGGTATTAGACAAACTGACAAACGACCCCGTAGAAAACAGTGTTCTCCATCTTTTATTATTCCTTTTTTTGCGTAATTTCACATGAGCCAATAACTGTATGCGGCAATGCATGACAAAATTTTCACCACAGAAACAGTGACGAACTATTTACGCACAACAAGATCAGAGAAATGGACGGCTTCATTTAAATGTGATTATTATTGTTAGTAAAGATGAGACATTAGCCATAATAAAGTTCTGCTTAAAATTCTATTTCGACTATATTTTGTTTTGCGCAATGGCTATTTAGAATCTTCAAAAAAAGTGCAAATTGCCACGCATTTCTGTATGCTGTAATTATAAATCAGATAAATGCAACTGTTAAAACAATCCATTTTCCTTTAGCTGAACTGAAGCCGTTTATAATATCCGGTACCTCATATTGTTAATTTTGTAAAACAGAGAGGGCTGAGTTGTATTATACACATATTAATAACAAGAGACAGGAATCAAGAAGTGCTATCTTCTACCAAATATATTGTGGTTAAAGGGCGTAATACCGGCTCCTACTGATGAGTCGCCAGTAAGCACGAAACGAATGTGCATGAGATTATACTTTCCGTTCATGCTGCCTTTGGTTTATCCTTCTGGTCACAACTGAACTAATTTGTTACTAGGTTCGCAAAACCTAATACATACTTGCATATATATTAGTTCTTCGCAACAAACAGTATTTAACTGTAATATATTGAATTGAATGATGTCATGCTTACCGCGAAATGTGATAACTGATATCGATTAAGGCCAGAGTGTATGGTTTAACTGGAGTAACAGGTGTTCGGAAATTGTTGTAATTCTCAATTTGGGTGAACTTTAGCATAAATTTATATCCATCAGGTTGGTATCATGTACCGACTCGGAAACCATAGTGTTAGTATCCGGTACTCATCGATTTCAAAAAAGGTATCAGTTACTAACACAATAGCCATAGTGTTAGTATCCTTTACAGACTCGGTATATATATTATATAGTGTGAGTTAGCATTGAAGTCGTATTGTCGTTGACTTTAGATTATGTTAGCTTCACTATTACAGGTTTACACATTCGTCTAGGAGATTGTACCGTCCTATTATTCCACATTCTTCTACCAAATATATAGTGGCTAAAGGGCGTAATACCGGCTCCTACTGATGAGTCGCCAGTAAGCACGAAACGAATGTGCATGAGATTATACTTTCCGTTCATGCTGCCTTTGGTTTATCCTTCTGGTCACAACTGAACTAATTTGTTACTAGGTTCGCAAAACCTAATACATACTTGAATATATATTAGCTCTTCGCAACAAACAGTATTTAACTGTAAGAAGTGCTTATGTTTTGGCAAAAACAAAAAAAGCACACATGCACACACACACACACGTTTATATTAAAATAATAATGTAAAACACGTCGCATGAAACAGCTTCCGCTTTGCCTATGCCTTTTTCGTTTGTGAATGAAAACTACGTGGAAATCCGTTCGACTCGGATTGCGATTTATATGAACAATAACAATTAGATAAATCAATTGAACAATCAGTAATTACGCGGGTGATGGTAAAAATTATTGAAATCAAGTTTGCGACCTTGAAGTAAACACCAATCACATTGTATTTAACCAGCCGGCCCCTAACCTATCTGTGTCTGTAAGCCCCATAGATGCCAGTTCGCTGGAAGTCCTAAAATTCACAGTAGAATCTGATATGCTTATATTATTGCTAGTGTCATTTAAATTCAAGTCCGCTATGTCCTGCACTAACTTGCATGTGTCCTCATACTTAATATCGGTACTCATGATCAAAAGTTTTAATAATTAAATTGTCACTTACAATGGCAAACGGAAGGTGAAAGTCGGACAGCTGCTATGCCAGCAATAATCTGTTTTGATGTGTACGTGACCCACAAATAAAACAATTATACCTGTTCCAAGGCTCCTCCTCAGTGCTATATTATATCAGAACACAAGGCAAGGTTTGAAAGATGTTTATTGAATAATGTCACATCTACTGTGTGACTGACCTTAGTTTTGGTATGTTGTTCGACAACTGGTTAAATAGAAGCTCGCCAACTTGATTTGAATAATTGTTACCACCACCCGCGCAATCATTGATAGGTAAATTGTATTACTTTTATATATTTACGTGGTGAAAGCTGCAAAATGTTAATGTTTGTGACTGCAAAGAAATTTTGTAGCCGATATTTCCAGTCAAGTACAATGTATGCGCGACTACTAGAGGTGAGAGCCGCATATCTCATTTTTGCTTTCCATCTATATGCATTGCGGTTTGCTCCTAGCTAATCAGTTTTCCGTCGTACTCTACGGATGATCATGGAAGGTCGAAACGCATCGGTACACGTGACTGACGGTAGTTCCTCTATTTTGTTCAACGACTAGTTTACTTCAAGCTCGCAAACTTGATTTTAATAATATTTAAATCAAGGTTGCGATATTGATATAAATACCCGTCCCATTATGTACGTACATTTGGTAGTATAAACTAAGCATTTTATAGTGTAGAAAAAGCAATTCATCCAGTAGAGCAGTTTGTCCTTATTGGGAACTCATCCAGCCCTGTCCACGACAAATTATTAACAGTGCGTGATGGGCTTCCAGTAAGGACGAAACTGGTGTACTCGATAAATTTCCTCTCCAACATTATACGATGCTTACTTTATACTGGCAAATGTACGTACATAATGGGACGGGGTTTGATATCAAGATCGCAACCTCGATTTAAGCAACGTGTTCAGCTATTGTGGAAATATTCTTGACTTTGCCAGATGCATCCATTCTAAAATATTCTTGAATTTGCTGCTTCCGTAATCGACCTGCCCATCCTATATATTTCACTGATCAGCTATGGCATTTGTAAGAGAAAAATAATGCTAGCCTGATCGATATCAGGGAGCATATCATTTAAATGCATTCTTAGAAGGCTGTTGTACAAAAATTTTAAAAAGAAAATGAATTTTTTAACTTTGCTCAGTACAGCTGCTTTTAATAAAATATTTTTCATTACATGATTTATTTCTCATTTGCAATTACATATGCATAACAATGGCTGAACTAATTTTTATACATATCAAAGTATCAATTATTAACATGCCATTATATGATGTTCGACGACTGGTTGAATACAATGGGGTTGGAGTTTACTTCAAGCTCGCAAACTTGATTTAAAGCATTGTTACCACTACCCGCGCAATCAATTATTGTTTAATTGTATGTCATTCTAAGACCAAGACCCAGAAAATTAGAGGAATAATACCGAAATTAAATTTTGTAGTATGATGTTATATATATATATATATATATATATATATATATATATATGAAAAAGTTAGCAATGGTTCGTCTTATTATAACTGATTGGGAATGTTTTGTAGGACTTTCAGAATTAATGTGGCACTAACAGTTATATAAATTAAGTTTTACCAGTCAAGCATTGTTAGTATACATTGTAGAACTGCAATCAATGCTCGAGTCCAGTGAGGTTAGAGATGAGTTTTAAGTCTTGAACTCAATGGTCGTGAGTTCGTTTCCTGCCAGCGCAGCACTGACTACAACAGCCAAAAAAATGAAACCACGGCTTAATATATGGATTTTATCTGCAAGTATACGCAACATTTATATTGCATTAAAAAGAGGTTTTCTTCATCATTTTGTCCTTTTTCCATTATTATAAAAATAATAATAATAATAATAATAATAATAATAATAATAATAATAATAATAATAAATATTACTACTATTATTACTATTAATACTACTACAAAATCAGCTGCTACTGCACCTACTAATAATATTGATATTTTATTTAAACCTGCTTTTGCTTCTTCAATTTTCTTACAAAATTAAGAAATTCTAAAGTTTCTTTAAAATATAGATATTCTTAATACAATTTTCATTGACGATAGCATTGTAGCTGCCATACCGTTGTATAATTCTTTTATTACGATTTTCGAAAAAGCTGCTTGAAAAGGAAAATTCACTACGAGAAAATTATTAAAACACGTCATCCAAGATACATTTTTCATATGATATATTTTTATAAAACTTTCGGTATTTGTATTTTACTACAAAGTGTGCCTTATATTGTAAGTTAAACATTTATTCACATTCATGTATTTGGTTTGTCGGTGTTTTGTAGATTTTCTGTTAAAAGAGAAAATTATCAATATTTACACAATGGTACGCTATCGAACAAGAAATGTCTTTTAAATAGAAACTGAGTATAAGTGAAACATAAATTTCACGAAGCATGTAATTATTTTGTTTTTTGCTATTCATAAATAAATTCACGATGACTTTATTTTCTTTGACTATGAACCGAATCGACACTGTTCTCCCTTTCAGTTGAGAACTTGCTGAACCCTACTGAGGGTCTCTTCTTAAACTAAACCTTAACAAACAATATAATGATAAACGTATGAAGAAAGTCGGAACTTTCATTTAAACCGCTTCTTTATACTTATGACTAAGTACTGCATAATAGCAACGGACGGTTTAGTAGATAGGTGAATGTTGCGTCTTTGTCTTTTTTGCCTATTACTGCTAGGTTTCCAGATATTTATATTTAAATACACGTGTACATCTATATAAATGAAAAAACGGTGAGTCTATGCCAATTTAAACTCTGCATACATAAAATTATATTTTGATCTATCTCGTGAAATGGCGTGTTTGGAGGGAAGGGGAGGGGCGGTGGCAACCGCACTTCCGTAATAAAATCATAGCATTGAAGCTGATCAAAAATTCGGAAAATATATGGCATTATTAAGATATAAAATTAAAATAAATGACGTCTGACATGGCAATTAAGAAAATTACCTAACAAAAGAATGATCATTGCAAGGAAAGTTAATTAGTATAAATTTTTATTATCAAGTATTGACAAAATAGCAAGCAATACTTATACGGCATGAAATTTTAAAGGATGTTACCGGAAATAATTGATTAAAAAGTAATGCATTTATAAACCAACATTTAATCTAATCATAATTAAATATTATTAATTTTTACTGGAGCTACTTTTCGCTTTCGATTTTTCCAATCGTACTTCCCATCATTAATTAATGCCAAATTCCAACTGGAACAGAAAGATTATTTTTCCGTTATTTCTTTCAAAATCTCATTTTCTAATTAATTTTAATGTATTTCCTAAACAATCGCGTCGTTGTGGTACCCTAGATAATTGTGTGCATTGTCTCCATAACATGGTGTGCAAGATCATATTTGATTACACGGCTATATATAAAGTTCTGTGTTATCCTTTTTGCATCTTGATTGGCCGGTTGGTTTCGTACATGAGGTTGCCTATGTACGGGAATTCATATATTTCCTATAGATGTAAGGATTGACGTTTCCATTTTCGCCAGGAAGTTTGCTGCAAAGATTAACTGACTGTTTTAAAACTGCACCTATATTATATTTTAATGCTAGTGTTATTACCTGGCTACTTCGTTTTGAGTTCGGTTATGTCATGACCCTGCAATTCTTCTTCTCTCTATCAGGTAATATATGGGAGTAGTTTTACTTACGCTATTCATCGTTGTTGATTCAGCATAATAGCAGCCAAGAGACTTTTTTGTAGATTTTGGCATTGGCGAATTGCAAGCTGCCGAGTACCTATTACCAATTTTAGCTCAATGTATTCTATTCATTGGTACTTGGAGTAGATTTATTATTGTAAATTTTGAAGGTATATTCCATTCCATCTATCCTTGGGTGGTCCACAGCCCGATTATAACACTCAGAAAAATTTCAATGCAAAAGTAAGTCAAATTCGTTAATCACGTTCAAGCTCATCTATTTATATTTTATTGTTTTCTCTCTCCATTCCTTAGATGGCAGTTTGGGCTACCATTTAGGTTACCTTTTTCAAGATCCGCGCTACTTATTTTACCAGAAAACCAATATCAACACTTCTAACTGCATAAACACGTTTAGTATTGTAATCGACAAAAGTCGTCACAATTCAACACCTTGTTTATAAAATTCTTCCAGACATTTAAAGTAATTAGAGGATTTGCACATGCTCATCATTTTCAAAATATAGCCCGTCAATATTTTAATTATTTTTATATTGGTTGCTGAGGAGCTAATATGTAAACAATTGTGTATTAAGTGTTGCGTACCCAGTAAAAAATTAGTTTAAATAGGAACAGATAGGTAAACTAAATTCACCATAAACGAAAAGTATAATTTCATGTGGACGTGTGTTTCGTGCTTACAGGCCACTCATCCGTAGAAGCCAGTACTACGCCACATATCTACCACATACTCAAATGTTGAGTGGTAATGCGCAGTGCTGTCCTTCTTGTTTTTTGAATTTTGCCGCCGTTTTCTTGCGCGGGACAATTCATAGCACTCGTAGGTCGCTAAAATCTTGAATCGTTTACCTTTTCGTGTGCACCGATTTTTGGCCTTGATTGATGGGTTCTCTTGTTTCCCTAAATGGTGAAGCACTCCATCAACAGCTTGTCTGAAAATGACGCTGGAACAAGATTTTCCACTCTTTTTTCTTCGAATATTCGGGACTTAATTTCCAGTCCCATCTTCAGGGTTGACACCATACTCACAGGAAAAACCAAACTGTCTCAAATGTGGTATCCTCTTTCAAGACATATCTATTTATATTTATTTTAATTCCTAAAGTAATTTTATTGTCTGTCCTAATATCCGGTCTTCATACATATTCTCTTATACTCAAATGTATACACAAACTTATCCACGTCACGTGTTTATATCAAGACCGCAACCTTGATTATAATAATTATTATCACCACCCGCGCAACCAATGTTCGTTTAATTATATAATTGTTCATTTCAATATCACTTTCCCATGTAGTGTGGTGTCTGTTCAGTAATGACAGATTGTGGATGATTAGTTGGAGCTTCTTTAGGGTCAGGTTTTTATATCAAGACCGTAACCTTGATCATAATAATAATCCACGTCACCCCTCACCCCCACGCACACAACAACCTATATACATATATGTGTACTCTACTAAAGTGACATTAATAGAATAGCTATAAGCAAATCCTATGGATTGCTATACACGCCTATTCGTGAAGTCACGATTTTTTTATTGCTGTTCTGGACGCGTAGAAGGATCAACAAAATTTTTATTTTAATCATATTTGCTTAATCCACCATATATTTTGTCAAGGTATGTGTATACAAGCAGTAATGAAGTTAACTTCGTACAAACGCTTCAACAAATCGACTTCAAATACAGCTCACTATATACAATACATATACTCTGCATATGTCGGCGAATAATCCAACTAATTTGAAAAATAATAAAGTAAAATATATTGTTTATAAATTACTTATATCTTAACAATTACTGGCGTTTCATCTTATATGCGTGTATTTGTCTATAGTTGTCATTTATTCTAACAAATATAATCACATGTATTTGTAAGTGCATCTAAGTGAACTACAATTTCTATATTCCCACTTCTCAGCACATGCGTCAAAAATACATGTTCGCAATTGCTTCGTTCCTACACCTCAATAGTAGTACTTTATAGAGGCTACAAAATACATTTCGGCTATGTTTAATATAGTAATTGAGGGTATACCACTAGTTAGGAAGATGGAAACACGATGATAATGTTATACACAACATATAAAAAATCCTGAAAAATATTTTTAATTTAGGGTAAAATTTATAAGCTCTATCGAGATATTAATTAAAAATAAATGTTGATCACGAAATAAATAATATAAATTATTTCGCAGTCGATAGAGGCCCGTCTAAGAAATTAACGTGTTCTGGATCATGTCTCGTCCGCTGTAAATTAACGGTAGTACTTGGCTTATGTTGGACAATAAATTTACTATGTTTTAATTAATTATATGGTTACGTAAATTATCATCCATTTGTAGCGTCATTCTCCTATTTTCGTTACCACAGTTTTTTTTATAAATCTAGAACATTTTTAGGAAAATCAGCAATTGGCATGAACAATATGGTTAAATATGTTACACAGGAAAAAGTCTCTTAGTTAAAAAATGCAACAAGGTTACGTGTGTGTTTGTGTGTTTGTCTTTGTGTGCGCTGTTTAGTTGTGACTTAGGTCCTAATATTTTTCCGTCTTGGCCGTAATAGATTATTGTTAATAGCCCTGATTACAAACGTGTAAAATTATTATGATTGGATTAATGTGAAAAGGGAATGCCACAGTTGTTGCAATTTATGCGCGAAAGTACATTGTGTTACTTCAATCCTTATAATGATGGCGGAAATGAGATATCGAAACGGCGGTAGATAAATAAATATCTAGTTTACCGCATGTATCAAGAGGTGGAGCAAGACGAGTTTAAATATGTAAAGTAGCTTGAGGAATTGATTGATGTAAAGCATCAATGTGCTCATTCAATCATTCCATGCGCATATATTGAAGCCAACAACTCCACAGTAACATGTGGGCCTCAAGCATCCATGAGCAGAAGACGTCGTACAACCAGGGATAGAGGTAACGAAATGAGGTAGAAATCCGATGTAAAATCTGTGAATAGATTAACGATGTTATCAAATCAAGGATGGCTAAAATTTGATGCAAAACTGCGCCATCTTTTAAATAACATCTGAAAAAAATCATTAGTATTTATTTCTCGGATTTTTACTGAATGCTGTGCAAAATAAGATCCACTAATTTGCACGTAATTACATGAAATTCTATCTTATCCTCTTCTTATCTTAATTTATAGCATAATTTCACACGTATAAAATAAAAAACAAAAATTGCATTTGTTACCATGAGCCTATCTAAGGACAACTTTCACTCTTTGGTTAAAAGATTTAAAACCGAGGGAAGAGATTGATTTAAAATGCTCAGTATGTTATATTTTATTGCTACAGATTTAAAATATCAACCATTTTTTAGCACGGAATTATCATGATCCGCCTCCTCTTTTTTGAAACCAAATTGAATTTATCCAAAAGATTCGTCTTTTTTATTCTATTAACTGTAAAGTATAACTATTATTACTTAGTCCCGATTCCTTATTTTTATTTCAGTTAATCTAAAGTTTATAATTGCTACTGAGACCACGATACTTTTTGCCTCCAGACCGACCGGTTTGACATATAATTAATAAGGGTATTAGAGTATGTAATATTCCTATAAAAATCTATTTCTAATTTTGGACGATTTTTAATTAATTTGACATCAAGGGAAGAGAATTTACGTAAAAAAATGTTCACTCATTTTATTAGTAAAGCAAAAACAGTTTAACATACCTTCATCAATATGCTTGCAGATAACTAATATATCAGTATAGATCCGTAAAAATTAGAATCGGAAACTAGCTTCATCAAAATGATAGAAAAATTTTATTAGTTTTGGCTTGTAATTGACATTAATGAGCATCGTTTTAATCGATTTTTTATTCTCTTTTGAAATCCTCATCCTCCAATTTTAGTTGCCATCTTTTATGTCTAAATTTAGTGCATCTATTAAGCGTAACAGTCATTTATAATTTATTTTATAAGTTACTGTTTTGCATTGCAAGCCCACCTTTTCAGTTGGCACTTAATTGTTTGGCCATCATTAACTCCTTATCCCAATGAGACATATTATTTGTACAGTAACTTCCGCAAAACATTACGCACATTATTCTAATACTAGCGCATATAAATTTTATTTTGTTGCCTTGTCGTTATCAGTAAACTCACTCTTAATTCCTTTATTTAAATGGTAAAAGCAAATTTAATTACTTATTTTAAAATAATTTAAATAATGTGGCATGCGTGTAGGCTACACTCGAACACACCTAACAATAGCATTTGAGATTTTCGTGAACACAGAAGTTGGCATATAATGAGAGTAATTTCCATTAATAGGCGTACGCCTGTTTATCATTTGAATGAAACCGGAGTAGTATTTTTCAATTCGCTAGTGAAGAATATAAATGAAAAATTTACAATTATCTATTGCGTCTTGTATGAATTTTTTATACTTTGCTTTCTGAGCCGTTTACTAATCGTTACACTTTCTAATAGGTATCGTAATATTTCTAGAGAAAATTTCGACGTAGAACAAATATACCTAATGGAGCAAAACAAGGATCAGGAAATTGTGAAACTCCATTATCGCACATAGTTCATTTTTTGACGAGATTAATTAAAATCCTTTTGACATATGCGCTTTTCACTCACTAAAAATACAAGCCGACACAACGCGCATTTATGCTAAAATACTGGTCAATTCATATGATTAGAACACATTACTTTAACCCTCATTTCGTCTTAATTTACCTGGCTAATTAATTGATTTCGTTTTGGCATATTCCTCAAAAGGATTTTGAATTTTCGTAGTGCTGTAGTTGTTCGAGCTGATAACACAATTGACGGTTGCGGGACAATTTATAGCTCTCATAGGTCAATGAACTCTTGCTTACTTTCTTTAAATCAAGTTTGCGAGCTTGAAGCTAACACCAATCGCATTTTATTTAATAAGTCGTCGAACAACATAGCAAAACTACCGCCAGGCGCAACGCATTGACGCGTTTCGACTTTCCATGATCATCATCATAGTACGACGGCAAACTGACTGTCGAGGATCAAACCGCATTGAATATATATGGAAATCAAAGTTAGATATGCGGTGTTTACTTCAAGCTCGCAAACTTGATTTAAAGAATTGTTACCACAACCCGCGCAATCAATTATTGTTAAATTGTCTTGTTTCCTTTATTTTTCCAGATGGACAGCTTGTTTTAATTTTTGATTGATGGGATTTCACTTGTACCGTGGCTCTGAAGCCCTCCTTACACTGCTTGTCCGGAAATGTTTTTGAATTAATATTTGCCTGACACGCATTGCAAGGACGGATTCAGAGTCACGGAACCAGTGAGGACCCATCAATCAATTAAAAAACGAGCCGGACATCTGGAAATGCAAAGGAATGAAGATTTTATCCAACTACAAGTGGTATCATTTGTCCGACAACCGTCAATTTTGGTATGACCTCAAATTATTTGATTTGTCTGTGGTGAAGTTTCGCCTTGATCTATGAATGGCCTTAAGCACAGCGTATACGCCAATTTGACTTACTTTTATTTTTGCATCTAAATCTGTTGAAAAAAAGATTTAACGCAATTCATTATTTTTTGGTCAGAAGTATCTGATAAGTTAACCTCTCAAGATCTGCCTATTAATGAAAATAAGCTTAGTTTCACCTGATTTACTAATGTGATATAAGGGTTCACAATATTAATATGAGTCAAAACGTTTCCTCAAGACGAAGACATACGTATTGAAGTGGATTCAAACAGGAATAGTAATAAGTTAACATGTCGATGACTATTACTTTTAATCAAGATTGCGATCTTTATACAAACGCCATACCCATTATGTACATACATTTGTCAGTAGAAACTAAGTATTGCATAGTGTGGAAAAGGCAATTTATTCGATAGACAGGCTTTGTCCTAATTACTGTCCACAATTTACCGCTGACAGGGCTCGAACCTGATAATTTCTCAATAAGGATGAAACCGGTCTACTGGATGAATTGTCTTTTCCACACTATACAATACTTCGTTTAACCTGAAAAATGTATGCACATAATCGGTCGGGTGTTAATATCAAGAACGGAACCTTGATTAAACGAAATTTTTTTCACCGCCCGCGCAACCAATGCTCGGTTAATTACATAACAGTTGATAACTGTTTAATAAGGTGGAAAAAAAACATTTTACCAATTAACAAATGTCAAGCGTAGGTAAATATGCACTAGTATTTTTCGATTAGAGTTCAGTTCTTCTTTCCGAGCTAACCAAAGCACAATTACAATTGCGAGAACTGTAAATGCATTGGCCAAATACGGCTAATGTCATCTTGATTGCCAATAATTTTTAACAAGACACGTAAGTGTTAGCTGTTTATCGTCGTCAGTTGCAAATTTTGGCGTTTTGTCAAACATAATTTTACCATGCAGACATGTTGAACGATTCGGTTTGTCTAGTATGCTTGCTTTCTATTGGCTAAATCTGGCATTGTAAATAAAGTGGTTTATAGCAGTTTTGTTTGTTTTTCGTATTTCTGGCATTTTTTATAATTTTTTCTTTTTATTTTCCGTCAGTTCTAACACTGATTGTGCATTTGCGCTGTTGAAAATGAGCACACGAGATATGTACTAGTTCATAAGATTTAGAAAAAAACATCGTCATGTAAAATATAACAGTGTAACAACTTATATTTGTATGTATACACAGTCTTTAATATGAAAATTAATGTTTCTGTTCATTAACAGCATTTCTATCGCATGAATATTATGCTTATTTCAACAGTTCAGCATCAAGTTTCTAGTGAAAACCGTGTTTTTATGCTATCGCTAACCATATAAAATCGAAAAATCGTCAGGCATGTTTACTATGAATTGTCAAAATTCTTCGCCAATCACTATCATTAAAATAGATATATCAATGACTGTGATACAACCTGCGAGAAGATTTCCTGTATTGTGAAACGAGAATTATTGGTAACATCTTTCAGTTTTGTGTAAATATGGTCTGCGCATTGGAGTTAAAACAAATATATTGTGGCCAAGAATAAATTTGAAAAGTTTATAGGTAATATTTGACTAAAACTACTACTCTACACATGTGAGTTTCATCCTATGCTTATGTAGTATTGACTACATGTAATGAATTAGACGGTGTATTTTTCGGCTTTACTATTCAATAAATAATCCTCAAGTTTTAGTGATATCTATCATATATTTAGTTTTGGTTAATTCTAATTACTATTGCTAAACACTTTGACACAATTTTCAGCTATATATTTGTTGAATTATTCCTATTTCTTCAATGATAAACCAATAATTGCAATTTGGAGTAGAAAAGTTTTAGTAATGTCAAAGCAGCTGCTCAAAACACCTCTCCAAACTTAATTCGACACATTGGAGCCCTAAATTTTCGAAATTGTTAATTAGCTGATTGCGAAATGAACTTCAGTCAATTAAACCTGCCAACATGATATTTTATCGCTTTATCGAAAAAATGAGCACCAATTCAATAAGGGACAAGATGTTTCTCTTAAATATACTAGACGGCCACATATAGCTATGTCACGATTTGTTTATAATGCAACGTTTATTTAACAACATGAAACACACCCGTTTGAAAAAATTTAACGGGTTTTATGCCCGAAATACTAATATTTCGTTTTGAATACCGTTTAAAATCAGTTTTGGAGGTCAAAATCCCGATGGCAAATAGTAATAGTAATTTATTCGCTTTCAATTTGGTCAACAGTTTCATCATTTGAATAGTAATTCTTCCATTCAAATTGCCTTACCATTTTTAAATGAACCAATTGTTCTAAAATTGGTTTATGTATAAATTAAGAGGAAGAAAAATAAGACGAAGGATTATCGTTAACTTCATGGTCAAATATGGGAAGAAAAAACTCAGATTTTGTAATTGGATGTTGCTGTTTCACGTCTGACAATGATTATCCGGGACAGTACAAACACGGTAAATTGCCAAATGCACACTTGCTGAAGTCAAAATCGGCAAAGAAGAATTTTCGAAAAGTCGTGCATTTGGCTGTGGCACTCAAAACGCGTCTCATCTTCTACACTGCATTTTATGGCTTGTTGGCCGTCTACTTTTTCTCCTACATGAATTTGTTAATGTACTTCCATGTGACAAGAGATAAACCTCCTCTAACAGGGCATCACAGTCTGCTTAACATGAATCCCGGTGTGTCAATAGTGCCGAACCCAAACCGTCTAATTAAACTGATTCGAGTTAAGGGCTCTAGCATGTTGGTGTATTCTGAACTGACTGACGAAATGACGTCATTTCTTACCTATTATTTGACAAAGACACAGGGTGGAATGTTCATGGATTGCAGTGCTATGTCAAAATACTACAATCAACGGCGATCTTGTTATTATGATCTTTCCGCCTCAGGTATGTGCAATCTGCAGAACGGTTTCGGCTACTATCGAGGACAACCTTGTTTTGCGGTGAAATTGAACAAGATCTATGGTTGGTTACCGCAACCGGTTGACAACGTTACAGGTGTGAAGATACGCTGTGAGGGTGCAACGCAAGTTGACGCTGACCTACTGGGCGACGTATGCTACTATGACAATCGGTATTTGGCCCTAATGAATATGGGAATAAAAGAAACTGGTTTGTTTAGCTTATTAAATAGAAGTGATCCACATCAGCGTGATCATAACATTAGAGGTGGGGGAGCGAACAGTGCACCGCCGTGCTTTAAAGACTACGGACTCCTAGACAGTTATTATTTTCCGTATACACGTCAAGGCAACTACCATCAACCGCTGGTTTTTGTTCAGTTCATTAAGCCGAAACGGTATGTAGTGATACGTGTCCGCTGCTACGCAATTAGTAGAAACATTCATGTGGATTTTCGAACTGGACAAGGCTCAACACAATTTGAACTAATCGTAGAATAAGATGTAGCCAATTGTCCGACAATTTACGTGACTGTGGTTCAAAGTTATAATAAAATGTTCCAATTGTGTGATGTTCACTATGCTATAGTACAACGGCACCAGACGTGTTGTTCTAACCGGCTGCAATAAAACAAGAATGTACTTTGAAATGTTTCAACCACGATTTGACAATTTTGCGGAGTTGCGCGTACCTCTTATTCGTTAGTATTGTTACACACTTTCTATAACAAACTCAAGCGAAACTTCTACACTACTTTAACCAATTATCTCCTGAACTCGTTGGCTCAACAGGACTTACCGAGATGCAAATCAAAAAAATTACGTCAATGCGTTGATGCATTTTGGGAATAATTTCCTGTGGCGATCCAAATAACCTTGACAGCTGAGAGAGAGGAAGACATGAAATGATATAATTGCTTATATTTATCAAAACGCTTGTATTACATTTTTTCCATTTTTCAAAATTATTTGAGTAATATACAGAAAATAATGTAGCTGAAATATATCTATGCCGTGAAGAATATTTCAAGGTTTTACGGCACTATTTGCCTTCAGATATGATCTATAAATGACTCTACTTGGTAAATGTGACTATTAAATAATATACTTCCCAATTACTGCTAACCGTTGTAGATAAATTCCTGTTTGGCTGAACAATTTTTTGAAGACCTTCGTGAAACATTTAATGGAATTACTTAGGATTCTATTTTGAAGCAAGTACTTCCGCTTTGAATGTTTCCTTGCGTTTGACATAGTTAAGCTATATATATATATATATATATATATATATATATATATATATATATATATATATATATATATATATATATATATATATATATATATAACAATTATATAAGATTAGATTAGAAAGTGGAGCCCGTTTCAACCGATGAATATCGAGCAAGAAATATGAATGAGGCCATAATATATTTTATATTTTTGTGTGAGCTTCGTTATTGCATACTGGTGCTGGGTGAATTAATTTGTACATGGTAACGACACAAATTAATGGTTTTATAGTTTTCGTCAACATTCTGGCCATTTACAACTAAGACCATTTTATATTGAAGATTTCTATGTGCAACGAATGAAATATGTTATGTTGTGGGTTCGTAGCTATATTAATCTCTCCTTATCCTTGAGAAAATTTAATAGCATCTAACCTAGTCCACGTTTTTAAATGCTAAAAAATGCCGGATTATAATCTCCACTTGCTCCTGCTGATAATTGAGAAAGAATGAAGGCCAATCTCGTTCAAAATTCCAGTTTTTCCATTATGCCGATGGAATGTAGCTTATTCTAGTTTTGAATAATATGCTCGGTGAACATTTTTTATCAGTGCTGCCATGCAAATTCAACTTTAGTGTTAATAATGTAACAAGTTCTTTATCGATAACATGTAGTCGCTTAAATTAGTGGCAACATAGCCAAGCAAAAAAATAGATAAGAAATTCATACAATGTCGTTATGTTTTCTCTCCGACATGAAAATTTTAGCTAATACATTAGCATCCGAACTTTACCAATGTTTAAATGGGCGATTATCTTTAAAATTGAAGAGTCAAAGCTCGAACCCCACATTTAAAATTCAAGCCCATCGAGTTTGAGGCCAAAAACGAATATGAATGCCACTGAAGATAATAAAACGTTGAAACATCTTTTCAGTTTATCTACGACGGTGAGTGAAACTGGTTTAAAGCAATATATGAGTATTATATTTTGGTGTTTATAGTTAATTCTTTAGAAGTCTTTACCCAAAGATAACCATCGATAAATTTCTGGAGCATTATCTCCTTTTATTTTTTTAAAAGTATTGTTTTCTTTGTTGATTAAAGTTTCTTAAATTTATTGATTTTGTATTGATTTAAATATAGTAATAATTTAATTTTCATATTTTAATTGCACTGGTGTGATGCATTGGTTAAAAATTTTTGGGGACCTGTAGGTACAATTTAGCTAAAAATTATGATTTTAATAATTAAACAAAGTACATATCAAACGATTTAAAAAAATACAGAATCATGTTATAGAATCTTGAAAAGGAAATTCATCCTGTAGAATTGTTTCGTTCTTGTTGGGAACTCTTCAAGTACTGGATCAATTTCCTTTGCGACATTATACAACGCTTAGTTTATATTGAAGAATGTCTTTATATAATGGGTTTGGTGTTGATATCACGATTGCAAAGTTGATTTAAATAAAACCGAGCCGAAGTTGCTAATTCGAACAATGGATTTAAGTTGATGATTGGTCTCTTACTATCTGTCAGATTAGCTTATATTCCGCCAAAAACTAATTTTTATATAGGCCAATAAAATATTGTTCATTTGGAGCATATGCTTGCTTTAATAAATGTAGGTCTTTAATCTGATTAGTAAGGTATTTTATAGGTTAATTTCTAACTGAAAACTGTATTAGGCGTTCTGCTTTTGATGATGCCGTTTCTCAAGATGAAGGCAGAGGCAACTTATCATTTCTAAAATTAGCCCAGTGGTAAACGAGTATTGGTTCGTATCAAATAAAAGTTTGTTGGCTTATCTTACACGGTTATCCATTAATATGATTCAGTGTGTGACATTGGAAGTACGAATAAAAAAACGGCATTTAATTTCAATTTGGTGTTTAATATATTAAAAGCGATATTAAATAAGGTCTCAAAAATAATATAAAATGTGTGCTGAAATATATTTGTAGTATAAACTTTCTTATGAATTAAATTTCGTAGGCTAGATTGAACTAGAGTAGGTATCTATCTAAGGATGAATTTTCCTCCGCCTATTAAATGCATTCATTAGCAATTAACGATCACTTGGGTTAAATTTCCAGTTTCAAGAAGATTTATTTTATTACTAATCATTTCGCTCTGTACTAAAATTCCATTTAATCAAACGGCTTCTATGAATTAAAAGCAAAACCGTTCAAAATGATTAGAAGATTGATATAAACACCTGTAAATTTAAGAACACACATTTGTTAGTATAAACTAAGTATTGTAGGGTGTGGAAAATGCACTTTATCTATTAGACCGGTTTCGTCAAATTCATCACGTACTGTACAGTATTTGCTCCGGACAGGCCTCGAACCCGAATATACCTGCTTCGGAAACTGGTGTTCTAACCACTGAAACAACCTGCCGCACATTATGCACAATTTTCAGTTATATACCAAATAATGTTTTTCGGTTGGCCTTTCGTTAAGGTGAAACCTTTGTTGCATCGTTTTAAAGCCAAACTTCTAACGAAACATTTTCAAATTTAATTTTACTAAATAGACACCACTGAACACCTGTCCAAGTACAGGTGTGTATATCAAAATCTCAACCTTGATTATGATAATTATTACCACGCATCCAATGTTTGTTTAATTATATGAATGATTAGAAACTAATAACATGTACCGAATAAAGTCAGTCTAAACATGACGAATAATATTTTGACTTCGCAACACTTGTCGTTAGACGACTTGAAGTTATAAAATATAGAACGTCCATGCAAAAACTCTTATACTAATCTCAAACGGCTGGAATTTATATGTATATTTATATATATATATACATATATATATATATATATATATATATATATATATATATATATATATATATATTCATATATCTACGCACGAATAAATATAATATAAAATTGAGAGTATGTTTAATATGTATGTTGTCAGTATAAAATTAAACTGCATAAGGTATAAAACGAAATTAATGGAGAAGACTGATTTATCTTTTCTTTTACAACTGTTATGAAATGCAACGGCTAGGATTTTAATCAAAATGGCATTAACTTCAGAAACTTTCAATTTATCCACTACAACATCAAAGCCGCCCATTACATACAGTTTTCAATTTCAATATATATATATATATATATATATATATATATATATATATATAAACTTGATAGAGTCAAAGACTGAAGCATATTTGGCCGGATTCGAGCGTCGATCGAACCAAATTCGTGAAAGTATTTGACAAGTTTCAAATAAGGGCAAAACCGGTCTACTTGAGCAATTGCTTTTTCTATATTAAGCAATGTTAAGATTATACTGAAAACATATATATATATATATATATATATATATATATATATATATATATATATATATTCTTATAATTAGGAAAACACAAATAACAAAGTGGATAAAGGCCATTTATTTCGTGAATACTAATCATCTCTTATACAATCATACATATTTATACATTTTGGGTTTTCAATTGATTATGCTAGTGGTAACAAATCTGACTCGTTTTTACTGCTCTTTCTTGTTTTGACTAGTTGGTGAGTGTGCATGCGTTTGTGTTTTTGTGTATGTTATTTGTGTTTTCCTAATTATAGGAATACTGTGTTAAATCAAAAAGGAATGGACATTATAAATATATATATATATATATATATAATTGGTTTTTATATCAATTTTACAGCCAGAAAATTCTGAATAATTTAATGTCTTTGTAATTAGTTACAGTATCAGATTTTTTCGATATATGAATAAAAATTTATATTTACATATATATTTTCGCCATTTATTTAATTATAAAACTAACTGAAATTACGATCAGACAGGCTCACCTTCAAAACAGGCTTCTGGAACTGCTTTTTTGTACAAATTTTTCGTCTTGTGCACAACTTAGATCAAACTGCATTGCATTAAATTTTTGATCAGTAACAATTTAAATTTATCGCAGAATTAACTCTGTGGTTTGATTTCATGATGATTTAATAAAGTTCATAGATAGGTGATTTATTTTAAATTAATTTTATAATAAATTTTGCACAACAAAGCAATCACAAGCGATTGACTGTTAGTTGGATATTTTATGCAACTGGTTAAATGTATTTAATTTTATCTCACTTAAGAAAATTTGATTTTGATTTAAAGCAGATCCTCCTTTGAAGTTAAATGAAGGTTTTGATCTTGATATAAACACCATTCCCACTATACAGATATATATATATATATTTATATATATATATATATATATATATATATATATATATATATATATATTTATATATTCGGGGCTGCATACGTTTAACTTCTATTTATTGTTGGGTGCTGATTTAAATGTGTTTATCATTATGTGTCTTTTCATGTGCCTGTGTGCGCGTAGGTGTCATTCTCGTTGTATTGCAGAGTGATGTCTGAGTTGGGGTCATTCTTGTATTGTTGGATTGAGACTTAAACTGTTCGCTTTTTTGACTGTTACAAGTTCGAATTCTTTCGTTTCGCGTTGTTCCTCAATTTTGTTCTGTCCCCTTGGTAACAGCACAGTGTGCAGATTTCAGTGTTCAATTTTCATTCTGTTTTGAAATTTCTTTCTCTGGTAACAATTGGTGTGATAACGTATGTGCAGTTTGTTGCCAATCCGATGGAATGTTTTTTTTGGCTGGTATAGTGGGTGTTTTGACTTGCCTCAATGCTAGTAAATTGTTCTTGGGTTTTGTGATTTGTTGTCAGTCGATTAAATAACATGTTGATGAAAGTTTTGAATGTTTAGGCCGAGCGCTTGTTGTATATATTTTTTGTCGGAAAAAATTAAGCATTGTGTAATACAGAAAAATAAAATCATTCAGTAGAATGGTTTCGTCCTTATTGGGGATTGTTCAAGTACAGTCCAGAATTTGCCAAGGACAGGGCTCGAACCTGGGCACTTTTGCTTCAGAATAAGTGTCTCTAACTACTAAGCAAACCTGACGCAATCTTTACACAATTTACAATTTAATATTCTTTAACAGATTTTTGGTTAGACTTTTTTCAGTTGGAGCCCATATGACTTCTTTGATGACCAAAATTTCAAACTAGTCATCTCCATTATTTCATCAAATACAGACCCCACAATATTGAACATTTATATTATTAAATGATCATAGTTTGGGCGGGTGGTGTTAACATTTACGTAAATCAAATTTTCCATCTTGTTAAAAACGCTATTTCCATTGTATTTATGCATTTTATGTATAAACTAAGCATTGTGTGAATTATAAAATGCATTTAATCCTCTAGAGCAGTTTCGTTCTCATTGGGAACATTTCAACAACCATCGTGAATTTACCGGGAATTTTAGGTCTACAGTGATGCCATATAGGCTAACCAAAAAATTATTAATTAATGTACAACGGAAAAGTGCACATAACGTGCGGCAGGATGCCTCGTTGTTTAGAGTCACAGACTCTGAAGAGGTTCTGCCCAGATTCGAGCCCTATCCGCGGAATATTCCAGGCAGTACCTGAGGAGTTTCCAATTAGGAGGAAACTAATTTAATGGATGATTTGACTTCTCTGCATTATAAATTGCTCAGATTGTACTGCTAAAATTTTATATTTAATAGGAATGATGTTTCAAGATCATAACCTTGATTTAAATAAATGTTATCACCGCCCGCGCAAAAAATGGTCATTTGAACCATTGGTGCTGCCGAAAACCAATTTAAAACGACGACTATAGCGAGTATATGAAAATACAAATGGATAAATATTACTGATTTTGAAATACCAATTTTTAATTGTATTATTTTATAATCTTACTTCAAATAGCGTATCAAACGCAACAAAATGTATATAATCTGAAAAAAGTAAACGAAGATTCTTCAAAGCTTTAATTTTATAATGTAAACAATACTATTATTTAAATAAAGTTTGCGAAAGTGAAGTAAACACCAATCTAATTGTATGTAACCAGTCGTCGAACAACAGCAAATCTACCGTCAGTTTGACGACTAGTTACATTCAATAGGATTGGTGTTTACTTCAAACTCGCAAACTTTATTTAAATAATTGTTGCCACCACTCGCGAATTCATTGATTGCTTAATTGCGTGAACATTACAGTTTGTTTCAGACACTCGTCACTAGGTTAGCAGAAAGTTAATAGAGAAAAGTCATAATTCGCACAATTGAAATATAGAATGAACGCTGTCTTCAGGGATAATTGCAATAAGCCACCTTTAACGATGGTTTGAGCGACAAATTTTCGGAACTACGGCTTTGAATATGGGAAACCACGAAAGGCTTCAACAAATTATCCTGCACAAATATAACAAATCAAATTAAATGATGGTATGCAATAAATCGTTTGGAAGATAGTGGTATTGTTCAGAACGTGTCATATGTATTTAAAATGGCAAATGGCCAGAAAATATTTTTTTTGAATCCGTCTTACGAACAAGAGCGTGAAAGGTTAAAACTGAAGCTGCTGATGGTGAGGTATTGAATATTGTGTGCCTCACAATGCTAATAAAACGCGTTAATTTGTTTTACCATCCCTCATCTAATATAAATTAATGTTTTACAATAATTCATTTAAGCTTTGCGTTCATTCTAACATTTTTGGAAATCTAGTTGGCGACTCGGCGTAAGCATGTGTTCCAATTTAGGAAGCCAACCGCATAACATCGTGAAATTACTGTCAGTTCCACGAACTGACGCGTTTCGACCTGCTATGATTTTCGAAGGAGCACAACAGAAATCTTATTAATTATAATAAAACCGCAATTCATACATGAGTTATGCACAGGCATAATGCAGGCTCCCAAGCAGCGTGGTCTCGCAAGCTGTATTCTCGAGTGAAAAAATTCGTCTCGCAATTTCTACGCAGCCGCAAACGTAATATTGTATCAGCTTTCGCCACATGCCGATGAGTTATACAACTAAATAATACTTGAACTCGCATGTGCTTTTAACATCCATTTAAAACATGTTTGCTGACTTGCGTCATGTATACCGTGGACACAGCTAATAATGATGATAGTCGTATTCTGATTTTGGCATTCCTTGCATATAAAATGCGTATTTATCCTCTTTCATCAGTTTTCCGTTTTGCTCTATTAATGACTATGAAATATCAAAATACTTCTCTGCTTGTAACTGCGGTAGATCGGATTGTTGTGCGAATGGTTAACTGAAATGGCACTTGTGTTAATTTGAACTCCAGAAACTTGATTCACCGAAATGCTGTTACCCCCTGTGCAATCCATGTTTGATTTAGTCATATTAACATTTCGTAATGCCATTGGCGGTTTATTCATTTAAGCTTGAACCTCGTGTATAATTACTGCGATACAATCATGGTATCTTTATAGGAACTGATTTCGACCAGTCCGGCCAAACCGTATCTAAATGTTAAGTCATTTCTTTCAACTTTCATACCAGAATGCGCCAGCAATTATTCTCATCTTTGAAGTAGTCAATCTCTAAGAAATGTCGGACAAGCCTATCATTAGTGCAATAGACACCACATAGTAGACATTTTACTTTTAATCAAGGTTACAATTTTGGTACAAACACCTGATCTATTACGTACATAAATGTGTCAGTATAAACTAAGCATTGTGTAGTGTAGAAATGCAATTCTTACTGTAGACCGGTTTCGTCCATAATGGGAACTGTTCACATACTGCCCAGAATTTGTCGCGGATAGGGTTTGAACACGGGCACATGTGCGGCAAGGTGGCTCAGTGGTTACAACATAAGACTCCTAAGCATATGTGCCCAGTTTCGAGCCCTATCCGCAAAAAATTCTGGAAGATACATGAAGACTTCTCAATAAGAACGAAATTGGTCTACAGGACGAATTTCCTTTGCCACACTATACACTGCTTAGTTTATAATGACGAGTGTATGTACATAATTATCACTGCCCGCGCAACCAATGTTTTATCAATAGTAGACTTTTTAAATATTGAAGTAAATATTATGTGAATACTTCGAAATTCTCTTCAATATTTTTTATGAAAAGCAGTTATGAAGGTTGTCTCTGAGATTCGTTAACTGTTATAGTGGCTCAAAGTTATAGTGGCGATAAACTTTCATGAGCGCTAACTACCAATCTTGTATTATAAGGAATGAGGCAACCGTGCCACCTGCTTGAGATAAGTTAAACATAATTTAGTTTTTCAAAAAAAGAAATTGTAATTCGTGTGACAACCATCGTAGTTTAAGTTTGGCTCCAGTCATGTCTAGGTTATTTGTTCCGATTGCCTTACACATTCCTAATGAAACGCATGATTCACATACTACAAAATAACATGCCAGATTGCGATTAAGACGAGGTTGTGTAGATAATATTATTACCTTGAGGCAAAATCTTGAACAGCGAAATTTATATCGTCGTTCCGCAGTAGCCGTCTTTCTAGCCGTCAAGGATGCATTTGACACAGCGTACCACAATGTCCTGTTTGGATATTCTGTCGAAAAGTGGTGTGCCCACCAAATTTTTAAATATTATACGCGCTAACTACCCAAAACACTTTCGGTCGCGTTAAGATCTATAACGATTAAACACACAACTTTAATACCAGCAGTAGTTTTCGTCAAGGCTTTCTAATAACTATAATGGACAACACTCAACCATACGTTCAGGTACAGCTGTTGAAATGCTTCCGGGCGCTAGATTAGTCGATCTAGATTATGCAGACGATATTGTATTATTAATCGTATTTGAAATCTTGCTCCAGACACAATAAATAGATTGACAGTCGGATTTTTACCTTTCGGTATGAAATTCGTGTTTTCTAAATATAAAATAATTATACAGAATCCCACAATACTCACTTCATCTCTGTGAAGGCGAAGCAAAAATATAGACGTATTTTTTTCCAATGCGTACGCGGGTTCTAGCTTTACACCAACAGTTTCACAATGATCCGATTGATCACAATTTCCATTTCCTTTTTGTCTTCGATCGGGCTGAGTTTGTATTCGTCCCAATGGAAATGCGGTTCTATCACATCTTTGTTTACTGGCGACGTTTCGATGCTTCTTTTCCAGCACCATCCTCAGGCAACTATACGCATTACAGTACTCACAATAGCAGATTTAAGCAAATGTGATCAATCGGATCTTTGTGAAACTGTTGGTGCAAAGCTACAACCCGCGTACGCAAAACGCGGCATTGAAAAATATGAAGCTGGCACTCCGCAATCAAATTTCAAAAAATAGACGCAGTTTACAGGTTTATACAAAGTGGCTGCTCCTTTATTATCACAGAGAATATGTCTGAAGTGGTGAACATGAGAATCGCAAAATCTAGTGAAACACTTTCAAAACTTCGCCATTTATGAAGAAACTCCAGCATTTCAGTCTGTCTTAAGTGTTGCGATTACAGTGCATATACAGCACAATTTTTTTATTCCCTAGTGAGATTTTGTCTCTTAGATTCAACAATTTTGGACGCTTAGAGGCATTTGACCACAGTTTATTGATAAGTATAACACGCGTAGGCTACCTACAACAAATAACAAACGCTAACAACCATTCATTTTTTTCGGATTGGCCAAAAAGGACTACACGTAAGAAAAAATAAAAGGCTCCATCAACTGCATTCGCTCGATTAAGTTCTGAGTATACCTTCAGTTCGATTGCCCAGAAGAACATTATTGGCGTAGGAAACGAGGTGAATAGATTTTGACATGGAAAAGACAGTTAAAGTCAATAACATTCAAAGAGAGTAGTAGTGTGGGACGCGTTCGTCTACCATGATTAGGTTCAGGTGCTCATTATAGTTCTTGGTTGTAAGCCAAGCGGGATGTGACATCGAAACACGCCCAGTGGCGATATTGTTTAAAATTTTTAATCGAATTATCTTCGAAACTTATTTTTTTAGTTGGGCAAAATTAGTTGTGATTTTTAGTAGTGCTCATGATTCGATACTGTGAAAACTGCAAGGAAGCTGTATTTGCGATGCTGTTTTTCCTTAAAATTTACTTGACAATAATGGAGTTGCGTAGATGTTTAGTTTGTACCGTCCTATTATCCCACATTCCTCAACCAATTATAAATTGATTAAAGGGCGTAATACCGGCTCCCACTGATGAATCGCCAGTAAGCACGAAAAGAATGTGCCTGAGGTTATACTTTCCGTTCATGCTGTCTTTGGTTTATCCTTCTGGTCACAACTGAACTAATTTGTTACTAGGTTTGCAACACCTAATACATACTTGCATATATTTTAGTTCTCCGCAACAAACACTATTTAACTGTTTAGCTTGGCTATTTTCTGTGTGATATCAAGTTAAATATACTCACAAAACTAGATCCTCTCCCCCATAACTCAAACTTCTTTAGTAGTTTAAATGAACATTGGTTGCGCGGGTGGTGATAACAATTATTATAATCAAGGTTGCGGTCTTGATATAAACATCTGACCCATTAATTACTTACATATGTCAGTATAAACTAAGAATTGTATAGTGTAGAAAAGGCAATTCATCCAGTAGACCGGTTTCGTCCTTATTGGGAACTCATCATGTACTGGCCAGAATTTGCCGCGGACAGGACTCGAACCTGGGCACGTCTGCTTCGGAATCTGGTGCTCTAACCACTGAGCCATCCTGCCGCACACTACACTGCACACAATTTTCAGGTTAGTCTATTTTTCCTTTAGGTGGAGCTCATATGGCATCCATTTAGACCAAAAGTTCCAACTAACCATCCCCAATCTGTCATTACTGAACAGACACCACACTACATGGGGAAGTGGCATTGAAATGAACATTTATATAATTAAACGAACATTGGTTGCGCGGGTGGTGATAACAACCAGACTAACCAAGTTACATTAGTTGGTATATAACTGAAAATTGTGTGCAGTGTAGTGTGCGGCAGGATTTCTCAGTGGAAAACCTCGTTTTAGCCACCTAAAATCATCTTTTAGTGCTTAAGAAAAACACTAATCCCACTTTATTCAACAGGTTGCCCAAAATGGTTTCTGCAAAACCTCATTTTAGCCAACTAAAATCATCTTTTAGTGCTTAAGAAAAACACTAATCCCACTTTATTCAACCGGTTGCGCAACATGGTTTCTGGAAAACCTCGTTTTAGCCACCTAAAATCATCTTTTAGTGCTTAAAAAAACACTAATCCCACTTTATTCATTCGGTTGCCCAAAATGGTTTCTGGAAAACCTCGTTTTAGCCACCTAAAATAATCTTTTAGTGCTTAAGAAAAACACTAATCCCACTTTATTCAACCGGTTGCGCAACATGGTTTCTGGAAAACCTCGTTTTAGCCACCTAAAATCATCTTTTAGTGCTTAAGAAAAACACTAATCCCACTTTATTCAACAGGTTGCCCAACATTGCTAAACTACCTTCAATCACACGTACTGACGAGTTCCAACCTTCAATGGTAATCACTATAATCAAGGATGAGATCTTGATATTAAAACCTACCTATTGAGTACATTAATTTTTCAGGATAAACTAAGAATTTTATTATGTAGAAAAGGAAATTCATCCATTAGATCGGTTTCGTCCTTATTGGGAACTAATCACACACTGGCTAGAATTTGCCGTGGACAGGTCTCGAACCTGGACACGTCTGATTGGGAATCTGGTGTTCTAACTAATACATACATTACACATACTTCTAATTTATGTACTCTCTAGTGTAACTCGGTTAGTTTTTTAAGGTGATGATTTTCTAATAAGGACGAAACCAGTCTACTGGATGAATAGTCTTTTCTACACTAAACATTTCTTAGTTTATACTGACATATGTATGTACATAATAGGTCGGGTGTTTATATCATGACTGCCAACTTGATTACAGTAATTGCTATCACCGCCCACGCAACCTATGTTCGTTCAATTATATAAATGTTCATTTCAATACCACTTCCCCATGTGGTGTGGTGTCTGTTCAGTATTGACAGATTTTTGATGGTCAGTTAGAACTGGGTCTATATTGATGCCACATGAACTCCACCTAAAAGAAAAAAAAGACTAACCGAGCTACGTTAGTTAGTATATAATTGAAACTTATCTGTAGAGTGCGAAAGGGTGACTCAGTTGTTAGAGAACCAAATTCCGACTTTAGACGAGTCCAGTTTCGAGCTCTGTCCGCAGAAAATTCTGGCCAATACGTGATGAGTTTCCAGTAAGGATGCAACTGGTCTACTGGATGAATTTCCCTATCTACACTATACAGTTCTTAGCTTTAACTAATGTTTGCTTGTTTCAGTTAGGCACCAGTTAAATTTTATATGAATTTTGCAGAAACATCTGATCAATCGAAGTTTAGAATTGGTGGCTTTTTGCGGTGTATCTGATTTTTTTATCATATAACTTTTTATTCAACATAAATTATTGTAAGAGCAAATGCACATTCTTCCATTCCAGTACATACCAAAATGTTATTTTTACTCTGTCCAATGCCTATAGATATAATATATCAAGAAGCGGCTCTACCCTGAGAAACAGCTTTTGTTGTTAAATTTGTACACAAAGTCTAAAAACTAAGGCTTGCCAAAACAATGCTGTTTTTCTTTTAATTTATTAATATTATAAATAAAACCAAAATTGAAGTGCATAGTATCTGGTTCCTTAACAAGTTAACTCAAACATATTCTGTGTAGGTAAATGATATGGTATTCATCGTTGCTATCATTTCGTTGTGTTTAAACAAATAGGTTTTGTTTGTTAGAAAAATTTAATTAACAACGAACCGCGGGGAGAAATTCGTATATTGCTGATAAAAGTGTACTACACATTACTTTCAATTAATTACAGTGAGGATTTTATACACACAACTTTAATTCTCATCGCGACTTATCAGATGATTGTTGTATTTTTTCCTTATCCCACTTCTTCTTGTTACTCTTACATTTGTTTATAATACTTTTACTAATTCACTGGAGGTTCAACCCTTTTTTGCCTAATTATAGTCATTTTAAATCTATTTTATAGTCAGATTTTACTAACATGTACTGCTCCATAAGCCACGCTTTAAATTCTTTCTATATGAATTTAAATTAATTGTTGTACAGAAGTCGTGCAAACTGTACGCTCCCATTAAATATCATTTCCCAGTGAAAAATTTTCGATAGAGATTTCAAGGTAGACTAGTTTGATAACGCAAATTTCCATATTTGGAATTTAACCACCAGTTTAATTAAGAAGAATGTAATTACTGACTTTCAGCGTTTGAGGAAACCTACGTCTGATAATTCTTCATCTTGAACACAATTTAACATTACATATTTCTAGCTATCGTGAGACAATATGGAATTAAATCATTCATTTTATATTTTTGATGAAACGCCCTGTATTTAAGTAATTTATATATATATATATATATATATATATATATATATATATATATATATATATATGGATGCAAAATTGATCAACATGTAAATAGAAAGATAGATACATGCATATATACGTTAAATGAAACAAATAAAATAAGAGAGTAATTGTATATGTATATATATATATATATATATATATATATATATATATATATATATATATATAAATAGGTAGAAAGATAGTTAGCTCTATGGAAAGACAGTGGGAATGATAAATATATAGACAGAAAGATAGTTATCTCTATGGAAAGATAGAGGGAATGATAAATATGTAGACCTCCAGACATACAGACAGACACAAATATACTAATATACACTTATATAAGTGAATATATATATGTTTTATGGAGTAATAACTTATATTAACAGGTAGATAAATATATAAACAGACGTATTATGGGTCAGAAAAGAAAACAGTCTACCTAAACATCCCATTTAAGGGGGATGCAGTTTCTCGAATGGCACAAAAGAAAGTTGAAGCAGCATTGACACGCACATTTAATGCAGCTAAACTACGAGTGCTATTTAGGGTAACACACTTGCCTTTACCAGCAATCAAAGAGAAACAGCCGTTAATGTCGATATCAAATATTATTTACCAATATACATGCGCAAGTTTTCGATCAACTTACGTAGGCCGATCGACCAGACGGTTAATTACTCGAATGAGAGAACATTGCAACTTAAACGCCTGTTTTAAATCAAATGGTGAATACACGTCTGCTATTGCGCAACACATCATCGAAACATCGCACGTATGTTCTCCAGACGTAGCATTCAAAGTAATTACTAAATGCAAAAACAAAAGGGAGCTAGCCACATACGAAGCCTTATGGATAAACAAATTGCAGCCGGATTTATGCAAGCAGAAGAAGCACGTACAAGCATTGAGCTTGAACTGGATGTGACGCACGCAATTGATTGGTTTCCGTTTTTCACACTCTCTATGTTCACATATTTCTATCTTGTTTTGCTTTCCAATTTATATATAAAGATATGTTCATTAGTAGATATTTGAGAAGACTATGCGAAAGAAACGTTTCTTATATCTGATAAAATTTCTTTTTGTTTTTGCACACAGGAAGGGTACAATGAATTTTATTAAAGCTCGCATTTCAAAAGAATATATATATATATATATATATATATATATATATATATATATATATATATATATATATATATATATATATATATAGAGAGAGAGAGAGAGCTAAGAAATAGATAGAATAGATAGATAGATAGATAGATGGATAAAAAAAAAGAGAGAGAGAGAGAGAGAGAGAGAGAGAGAGAGAGAGAGAGAGAGAGAGAGAGAGAGAGAGAGAGAGAGAGAGAGAGAGAGAGAGAGAGAGAGAGAGAGAGAGAGAGAGAGAGAGAAACAGGCAGAAAGTAAATTTCATTTTACAGCACCACATTTGAGCTCATTGATATGCCATTGTTTTCTAAGTTCTGCAGAATGATTGTATATTTTTTCTTAATTCGAGGTATTTTATGATGGAATATTGCATCAAGCTTACAAATAAGCTCTCCATTCTGTGCCTGGCTCATCGTTGTTTTACCAAGCGATTTTTGGCACCAGCTGGTGCATTCATAGTTTTCATCTAAATTGCCGTCAAATGCAGAGAGCTTGCTAAGCAGATGGCTGTCACTGACAAAGATTGCCACCGGTCCTATTACGTCAATGAGAATCTTACTTTAGAATTTATTAAACACCACATTTGTATGAATAAAAGTTGGGGCTAATTTTGCCTAATAAAGTGTATAGCTTTTATTCGAAAAGCGAATAGAAGCAACTACAGCGAGTTAAATTAATAACATAAATTTTCAAAGGTCACTGATACTTCGTCTCATAACATTTTTGACATTTTTTGAGATATTTTTACAGACGGCATAATTCTTATGCGTTGAAAATTGTTTCAGTAATTCAGATGTTAAACGTGTAGTTATTTTCTTCTTTATTGTTCATTTAAATAGATACCGATATATGTAATATTTACTGCGTACCGAATAATAAGTTAGCCGGAATGAGAACGGGGCATGTTAAATAAAAGAATAATTGACTGCACGGTTGGTAGTAACAATTAATTAACTCAAGTTTGCAAGCTTGAAGTAAACACCAATCCCATTGTATTTAACCAGTCGTCGAACAACATAGCGGACATGCTCATTGGTGAAACAACTGTAGGACCAGCACTACGCCAGAATTCCTCTTAATATTTAATTTAATAATGGGGGATAGTGGACTGTAAAGATTGTGTTGCGAAAAATCGGGATCCACGACAATTTGCAGTACTTTATATAAACACCTGACCCATAAAGAAAATACATTTGTCAGTATAAAATAAGAATTGTATAGTGTAGAAAAGGCAATTCATCTCAGTAGACCGGTTTCGTCCTTATTGGGAACTCGTCACGTACTGGCCAGAATTTGCCGCGGACAGGGCTCGAACCTCCGCCCATCTGCTTCGGAGTGTGGTGCCCTAACTACTGGGAGACACTGCCGCACACGACGCATAATTTTCAGCTATATACTAACTAATGTATCTCGGTTAATCTTTTTTCTTTTAGGCAGAGTTCATATGGCATCAATTTAGACAAAATTTTCCTGCTAATCATTCCCAATCTATCGTTATTAAACAGACACCATAGAGGTGTAATCTGGTACTAACACAATAGACATAGTTTTGTTACCCATTACAGACTCGGTATATATATATATTATATAGTGTGAATTAGCATTGAAGTCGCATTTCCGAGACTTTTTATGTTAGCTTCACTACTGCACATTTATAAATTCGTCTTATTTTCCCACATTCCTCACCCAAATATGCAGTGGTTAAAGGGCGTAATACCGGCTCCTACTGATGAGTCGCCAGTAAGCACGATACGAATGTGCACAAGGTTATACCTTTCGTTCATTCTGCCTTTTTTATTCTCTTAGTCCTAATTGAATTAATTTGTTACTAGGTTCGCATTATCGAGTACAAATTTGCATTTAAAATAGCTCTCTTCCACAAGCAGTATCTACCTTTTATATATTTAATTGAATGGTGCCATGATGACCTGGAAATATAGTAACTGATTTCGATCAAGGCCAGAGTGTATGGATTTACTGGAGTAAAAGGTGTTCGGAAATAGTTGTAATTCTCAATTTTAGTGAACTATAGCATACATTGAAATCCATCGTGTTGGTACCATGTACCGATTCGGCAACCATAGTGTTGGTAACATGTACCTTTTCGGTACTATACTGTTGGTATTATTTACTGAAACTATAGCCGTAGTGTTGGTATCCTTTACAGACTCTGTATATATATTATATAGTGTGAGTTAGCGTTGAAGTCGCATTGTCGTAGACTATATGATGTTAGCTTCACTATTGCAGGTTTACACATTCGTCTAGGAGATTTTACCGTCCTATTTTCCCACATTCCTCACCAAAGTATATGGAGGGTAAAGGGCGTAATACCGGCTCCTACTGATGAGTCGCCATTAAGCACGAAACGAATGTGCACGAGCTTATACTTTCCGGTCATGCTGCCTTTAGTTTATCCCTCTGGTCATAACTGAAATAATATGTTACCAGGCTCGCAACACCGAGTACATATTTGCAAACACAACACAAAACGACGAAGTGGTTTTGAAATGAACATCTATAAAATTAAACGACGTTGGTTGCGTGGGCGGTTTCGCCCTGTCCGCGTCAAATTCTTTCCAGTGCGTGATTTGTCCGCAATAAGGACGAATCCGGTTTACTGGGTGAATTTCCTTTTCTACACTATACAATTCTTAGGTTATACTGACAAAAGTAAGTACTTAATGGGTCTGGTGTTTATATCAAGTTCGCAAACTTGATTATAGTAGATGTTGTCACTACCCGCGCTACCAATTTTCGTTTAATTATATAAATCTGCATTTCAATACCACTACCCCATGCAGTGCGTTGTCTGTTCAATAATAGTAGGTTTGGGATCTTTACTTGGAATTTTGGGTCAAAATGGATGCCATCTGAGCTCCACCTAAACGAAAAATGCTAAAGTCTTGTTCTAATGTCATTTTCAGACAAGCAGCTGATGGAAGGCTTCAAAATGAAGGGACAAGTGAGAACCCATCAATCAAGGCCAAAAATCGGTGCACCTGTTTATGTAAAGGTTTAAAGATTTTACCGGCCTATGAGTGCTACTAATTGTCTCGCACAAGAAAACGGTGGCGAAAATAAAAACAAGAAGGACAGCACTGAGAAATTTAATTCAACATTTACGAATTACAATTTTTTTGAATATTCAGTGCACAAACGTCGTTTTGATATTCACTAGACTAAGCACACTCAAATTTAATATCCATTATGCTCAAGTTGAGAAAAGTACAAATTAATTATTTGTTTTCTTTACTGTGATTTTTCAGGTTTACTTCGCTTTAATTAAATGCAATTAATTTTTTCACAAAATATATTTAACTATTGAGTGTTTTCTATTTATCCATGAATTGAGCTCCTATAAATGGACAACAAAGTTTCTTAATTTATAATTGATGCGATCTGGCCTAGAGATTTTCTCATTCTCTTTTCATCAAAATTATCATGTCCCTGAAATATAAGTCATACAAATATTATTTCTAATTGATCATGACTATTTCATCAACATTTGCTTTTATGTTGAAACAACGCCAGAAATTATTCAGCGTTTTTTGTAAACAAAACTGTGAAATTATCATGCTTATTAGTTTATTCTGTGTTTTCTCTACATAGCCAAAATGTTAAGGCTTTTAAAATTAATAATACCGCTGTTTGTCTCGATGCCGATTGCATGCCATTTCAAAACAACGAGCGCGTTAAATTTCGGTTAGATATTGTAATGACCTAACCGCAAAAACTGTCCAGCAATGATTTCAGGACAGCCAACACTGTTGGTCATAACAGAGAAATTATTTATAATCGAGCGCTCCCTGGCTCCTACTGCCAAGAAGCGCATAAGTTTATAGGACTTCGCCGGTTGATCGAGTTTATTTTGACATATCCTCCACTCGCTACATATGAATTTACTACCTACAAACTACTTATTGCATAAAAGTGATTAACTGTCTCAATGATAAAGTGCTTTAAAATTTTTTTTTTAATTTGTTACTATAGTCTTCAACATTGAAACTCAGTAGAAATTGTGAATAAATAATTTATCAATAACAAACGACGATACAAATGACACTAATTAATATTTATACTAAAGATTAATCATTTAAATCACCGAGTGCTTCCAAACTTAATTGATTTTGACTTAAAATTCCATACAAATTTGAATAATAGAACATAAAAACTAAAATACTAATAGGACAACTAATATTATGTCTAATACTAATATTAATACTACTATCGTAACCACCACCATTCATAATACAACTTATACTACTGCATAAAATTGCTTCTCCTACCATTAATTATACTACAACTCTTATTACAACTGTGCCGTTACTACTACTACTACTACTACTACTACTACTACTACTACTACTACTACTACTACTACTACTACTAATAATAATAATAATAATAATAATAATAATAATAATAATAATAATAATAATAATAATAATAATAATAATAATAATAATAATAATAATAATAATAATAATAATAATAATTATAATACATTTATTTGGCATCAAAGGCCAACTGGCCCAACCATTGAAATAGCAAATCAAGGGTAGGATATGTGGAGGTGAGTGGAATTGTGACTAGCAAAGTATTTAATAGCAGGGGGAGGGGTTGGGGAGGGGAAAAGTTATCATTAACATCAAGATAGTTCAATCTGGTGAAAAATAAATATAAACGAAGTTCCATTTGACTAGATAAGATCAGATCAATAATAATAATAATAATAATAATACAGCTGCTGCTGATTAAAAAAGAATAATTCCTTCCATTCCTTCGTTTTATTTCTGCTACTACTGATAATTGGAGCGATAATGCATATTGTACTACTACTAGAACTATTAATACAACTGGTCTGCTAAGCTATAACAAAAATTTTGCATCACAAATTTTATTTCTACTCGTTGCATATGTTAAATTACTAATGAATTCATCAATTAAAGTATGTACTGCGAGAACATGTAGTTGATCTTTTCAAACTTTAACCAAATATGAAATTTATTCTACGGTTTTAGCCTTTGCTAAACACTATAATAAAAGTAAACTTTGTTATAAGAAACGTTATAGCAGTATTAAATTGGGAGAATGTTGGACTTTTTCAGTTATTCGTATTAATAAAATTGTTGAAAAGGTAAATCAGAGAAAATATTCTAACGCAAAAAATATAATAAAGTCAATGTTTATTAAATTTAAACAATATTTTGACATGACAAATGCGTAAACTGTGTTACGTTTGATCTTGTGAAAAGAACGCAAGATGTTCATAAAGCTTGACCAAAAATGCCGATAATATGTTAATTGATTTGTTTGATTGCAGAACACATTTATAACGAAATTTCAGTCTAATTAAAATTCTAAGTTTCTGAAGGCTCGTAAATTAAGACAATTGTTAACATAATTGATTGGAATGCTACTCAAATTCGACAAAATCGTTTAATTATTCAGAAAGTAGAGAAAGTATCGCAGAGAAAATATGGCTAATTTAGAACTGAGAAATGTACAAATGGAATTTCTTTCAACTAAGCCAATTTGGATTTCGTGAATTGGAAAGCTTATACTGTCACTTTAGCCATTCGACTTCACATTAGCGAAAATTCAATATTTAAAAAAAATCATCTCAACCTTACTATAATCAAGGTTGCGAGATTAATATAAACACATAGCCCATTAATTACATAAATTTTTCAGTATAATGGTTTAGGTTTTTCATTCAAGATCGCAACCTCGATTATAGTAATTTTTATCATTGCCCGCTCAACCTATGTTCGTTTAATCATCTTAACATTATTGAAGGCATAAAATGGGCAATTTTCGAAATTCCCGTGTAAAATTAGCCACATCCAAATATTATTAAAAACTTTATTCAAGTATCACATGAAAGATGAAGTGCGCATTGTGAATTTCCGCAAAAATACATATCCTCTAATTGATATCAAAGTTACAATCTTTATATAAATACCAGTCATAGGATATTAGTTCTTTTGTTAGTATAAATAAAGTATTCTATAATTGGTAAAAAGGCAATCAGCTAATTTCACTGTATGTGAAAACTTCCCAATAAGGTTCGTTTAATTGATTTAAATAGTTTTCAATGCCCGCAAAAAAATGTTTTTTTAAAATTCAATATCCTCTTGTTGTTGTAACAATCGTAGTTTGGTACCTAAAATGTTTATTTTCCTTGGAAATATTTCGACTGAAATTTTCGGGAGCCTTATTCACTTCTTCATTCCACATAATTTTAGTTCCTAATTTTCGGTTTTTCCTGGTTTTCCACTTTCATTTTTTGCACATCAAACTTTTTATTTAAATTAGTGTTCGTTTATCAAACTATTTGCGTGTATTTTTTTAGAAACTTCGTTAACTGGGACTTTGTGGATTTATAATTAAAAGTATGTACTCCTAACGATCGGCGCCGTAATTAATCCCATAAATATTATTGCTTTTGACAAAAAGATTTTGGTATCATCGAAATCGGAAAATCTTGATTATACATACATTACAAGTGAGTAACTATTGTGCTTTAAATGATTTCAGACAAAATATTTCGGCTACTAAATATTATGTAAATGGTGTTTTTGAAATACACATGACAACAGATCGTCCTCCATTAAAAATTTTAACCCGCTGCTTTAGTGTGTCCTACCAAATAGGCAACGAGTTTTATTTGATTGTTAATAAAAAGATGTCGCGTATTGAATAGATTTTTCAGAAACTGGATTTTTCTAGTGATTTTTAATGGATTGTCTTCTTAATTTGTAATGTTTCAAACTTGTTAACAGTTTACTATGAAAATATTGCCAAAATGTTTATTTATACAAATTCTTTGTCCATTTACTATTACAATTTTGTATAAGTATGCATTAGTTAGTCTGTTAAGTAAGGCAGAACAAAATATTTCGTAACTTAACAAAAATATGTGTGTAAGCTAGATACTGTTTGAGGCAGAGAACTAATATATATGCAATTTTGTGTTATGTAGTGCGCTCCTAGTAACAAATTATTTAATTTATGACCGTAAGGATTAACCAAAGGCAGCATGAACGGAAAGTATAAGCTCATGCACATTCGTTTCGTGCTTACTGGCGTCTCATAAGTAGGAGCCGGTATTGCACCCTATAAACACTATATATTTTGATGAGGAATGTGGGATATTAGGACGGAACAATCTCCTAGACGAATGTGCAAACCTTCAGTAGAGAATCTAACATTATATAAATTCTCGACAATGCGACTTCACCGCAAACTCACTCTGCATAATATAAATACCGAGTCTGAAAAGGATACCAACACAATGGCTATTGCGTCAGTACCCGATACCAACATTATAGTACTGAAAAGATACATGGTACTAACACTATTATTGCCGAGACGGTAAATGGTACCAACTCGATGGATTTAAATGTATCAAATAGTTCACCAAAATCGAGAATTATATCTTTTCTGAACACATGTTACTCCTGTAAATCCATACACTCTATCAATTGTCATATTTCGCGGTAATCATGACATCATTCAATTAAATATATAGCATACATTGAAATCCATCGTGTTGGTACCATGTACCGACTCGACAACCATAGTGTTAGTACCATTTACCTTTGCGGTACGATAAATTTAGTATCGGGTAATAACACAATAGCCGTATTGGTTGTATCCTTTACAGACTGTATATATATATATATATATATATATATATATATGTATGTATATATATATATATATATATATATATATATATCTCTATATTCTAAATTAATGAGTTAGTGTTAGAGTCACATTGTCGAGACTTTATATGATATAAGCTCCTCCTAGGTATACACATTCGTATATGAGATTGTACCGTCCTATTATTCCACATTCTTCTACCAAATATATAGTGGTTAAAGGGCGTAATACCGGCTCCTACTGATGAGTCGCCAGTAAGCACGAAACGAATGTGCATGAGTTTATACTTTCCGTTCATGCTGTCTTTGGTTTATCCTTCTGGTCACAACTGAACTAATTTGTTACTAGGTACGCAATACCTAATACATTATTTCATGCTTGTAAGCTGGTAAACGATTAGTTTGTTCGTTGTAGCCCGTGAAAAATAGGTTCATGCAAGAAAAAGAATGATTTTTAAAAGCGATAATAAAAAACGTAAAAACCCGTCTATTGATGCGCCTTGTGTGTATGAGTCAATCATCCACAGGAGTCTGTGTCAGATTAAAAATCGACATCAAATGTTTGTCAAAATTGGTAGATTAATTGAAACCAGCCAAACCCTTATAATCAAGTAACGTGCGTTTTGAATTCTTGATGCTTCCTAATGTTAAATAGTCGATCTGGGCGAAAGACATGTGTACACAGGCCGTGAGCGTCTTGTACTGTTGTCTTTAGCAAACTCTCCTGATACTCTTTGGAAAAGCTTGTTATTGGGGAGGCTTCGAGCAAAACATAAACGCATGCTGATTAACAATTTCCCGCGGCGTATGAATACTAATAATTGCATTAACAATCTTCCATGGTGATAACAAATTTCGGAGTTGCATAGAAATTCTTCAGCCGAAATGTCCTGTCAATGCGAGACTGTTTCGAGTGATAGACGGATATATGATCTTACTTTCCGTGAATATGCAATGCGGCATGATCCTTGGTAATAAGTTCATCAGTTAAATACTTTTTGTTACGGAGAACTAATATATATGCAAGTATGTATTAGGTGTTGCGAACCTAGTAACAAATTAAGTTCAGTTGTGACCAGAAGGATAAACCAAAGGCAGCATGAACGGAAAGTATAATCTCATGCACATTCGTTTCGTGCTTACTGGCGACTCATCAGTAGGAGCCGGTATTACGCCCTTTAACCACTATATATTTGGTAGAAGAATGTGGAATAATAGGACGGTACAATCTCCTAGACGAATGTGTAAACCAACAATAGTGAAGCTAACATCATATAAAGTCTTCGACAATGCGACTTCAACGCTAACTCACACTATATAATATATATTGAGTCTGTAAAGATCACTAGGTTCGCAACACCTAATACATACTTTAATTAGTTTACCGTCTGTTGGTGACTAAAGAATTACCAAACGCGTCAGCAAATATGACTGACGATAATTTATCTATTTTTAGCGTTGGGCTAAACTAAAATGGGTTGATATTTATCGAAAATTTGCAAACATTATTTTTAAGCTGTAATTGCTGTTACTTTCTAAATTTAACTAATTTTCGCCAACCTGAGTTAAATAATTGATTTATTGGCAGGATATGTGATTGGAAAACATTGCGCAATAGAAAGGAAACGTTATACAAAATATGAAGTCAATCAACAGAGCCGTAGACATTTATAAATATGAGAGAAAATTTAATCTACAAAAGGTAATAAAATCAAAGAAGAAACGTGTGAGGTAGTGTCATCGAAAAACGAAAGTGTGAATGTGGTAAAAGTGTCAGGCGAACTAATTCAAATGTGGAGTTGCCAATCGTAGATGAATGATAATAAAAGTCTTACACAGAAAAGTAACGAAATGAAAGTGTAAATAATATCAGACGAGATAAGCCATTTTAGAATTAAAGAATTTGCACGTGTCAGATTAATTTCAAACGGGTAATTACTTCGATTTGTATAAATGCACAAATGCATTTTTTGTTAAATTAACAATAGTAATTTTTTAAGTCTACTATACAATATGTAACAGTTGATGACCTAGAATGCCACAATACGGCTTCACTGCAGCTATGACTGACGTGTATTGTAATTTGGCAGAAATGTCGGAAAAACATTGTTAATTTTGTCAGGATCAAAGTCATTTACAGCATTCGCCAGAAAATAATCTTTAATGCTCCAATGATTCGATTATCATTTTGTGGTTTGAATTGAACAAAAATCCTTTATTCTGGTGAATAAGTTGCAATTTCTTTGTGCATACGTCCAACTCATATATTAGGATAGAATTTATTTGTGCGTAGTCTACAAACTTCAGCGTAATATTCACTCTTTCGTACCTGGTTTGTATACTTCCAAACATGGAAAATGAAGCAATTAATGATTAAATTAATGGGTAGAGACGAAATACAGTAATACATTTAATACATACTAGTAGTAAAATAAAGAAAATTTAAATTTTATAAAATATGTTTGTAAGTATTAATTTTTATTACTTTTAGCAGACAGAAAATAAATTACCTACTGAAAGAAGATTCAAATTAACATCATATCACTTTTCTTAAAATTTAAAATTAGGTTTACATAACCACCTCAGTTCATTGAGTATCTGGTCTCATCAAAATGACTTATTAGATAAATTTTATCTACAAACCCTACTCACAACCTGTTCAATTTACACATTTTCTTTTTAATTTTAGCACATTGTTTAAAAGTCATTCACGAGTGTGCAAAACTGGCTTTATTGTAAGACACTCTGGATGTTCCTATCATTTAATTTTCTCCCTTAGACTTGGGAGTTAATTGCCTAGAGCAATGGATTGCCTAAAAGTGATGGGTATTTTTTTATTTCAGTGCTAGTCGTTGTTTCATATTAGTGGCTATCATTGGATTGAGCATTTAATGAATTAATGTCTACACTATTTTGAATGCAACGAACTAAATAAAAAGGATTATTGAAAAATCACCTGACCTAACACACAACTAAATATTTTAAAGGTCACAATTAAGTTAAATCAGAGAAAACTAAAACAGAATGTGTTATCCTATGTAGGCATGTGTTATGCAATAAAGGCTTCACGGCAGTAGTCTCGTTTATTATGTCTCGAATAAGTGAAAAATTTATTTCCAGATATCAAATTACAAAAAACCTTATCCATGTCACATTATATCTATCGCCGCATCTTACCAACAAATTTAATTTTTCTTAGATATACATGGACCTAAATACTTTTCAGGTTGTATTAATCATAACGACTAAGCAATATGGTAGACTTCTACCAATTCAAACGAAATTGCGATCAACTTATATTTTTCTGATTAGATTATTTTAGATAGTATTGTAATTCTATCCCTAAATGTGGAACCATTGTTCGCCGGAGAATAATGTCGGTCTCAATTTGGAAAACGCCAAACCGCAAAATTTGTGCACATTTGCCTCTGCCGATCTCATTGCCAAAAGTCACCCATCGACCTGCATTTGTCACACGTCTACGACATGGGATATAAACAATTTTTTTGTAAATCCTTAACAAATTTTGGCGTAAATTACACTAAAATTTGCATATCCGTTGGGTGCAAAAGTTTTCTAACTTTTAACAGGTCTTGTTTGGCATTATTTAGAACATGTTGAAGCCTAATACAGACGAGGCTTATTGTTGATTGCAAGCAAACGTATATACTTATGCAAATTGGCAGGATTTAGGCACAAATACACACACCACTTACATAACGCACAAGAACAAAGTCTTAACGAACAAGTACAGATTCGCAACCACATACACTAACACACATAGATAGATACGTTAAGAGCAAGCTCTTAAGAGAATTAAGGTTTTTTCCAAAAAAAGTGGCCAAATTAATTGACAAATTAATTAATGATGTATGCAGCAGACAGAAAGCTTAGTGTCATATGAACAATCTTTGATGTTGCGTTAAAAACGATGGCTCCAGACGTTGATTTTTCAAAAAAGCGTGATTATTTTTCTGTTTATAAAAAAATGAAATCTTACCTGCGACAAAAAAGTGGCCGTTGGTATTTCTTATTTCCGCCAAATTCAGCAAGATTTAGTTCTGTCAAAATTTCATATTTAAAGAAACCCAGTTAAGTGTAAACTCCCCGGCTGGAGGTACGTGCTGTGTGACGTTTCTAGGAGGACCAAGAAGAAATCGGAAAGCAAGTAATGTAGGTCGCCCTTAACAGGGCAAGCTAAGTGTTTGCAGTGTGAGTGCGCCTAGAAATTTTCTAGACACCTGCAACACCGAGGTGGCTGGCAAACGTAGAAATATGATTAATAAATAATCGATTACGTATGACTGGACGTGCAGAAACAAGAAGTTTAGCGTGACTGAAGACTATGCGACAAGATGACACAGCGTGGTAAACGCAAGTCCATAAGTCGGCATAGATAGTCAGTTAAGAGGAGAAAGTGACAGCAATTACACGTAGCGAGTAGACCAGAAAGTGAGTTGCGTGGTAATTGCATCGTGCCTATATAGATGCGAAGTCACACGCAATTGTTCAATGGTAATTTTGCGCGTTTTAATTAACGTATTAAATTTTGAATTTGATTTTTCCAAAGTATCGGCGAATTAATCTGAGCCGTTTCATAACTCATGCTTAGTCATGAAAATTGAATTTAAGTTTTCGCTATGTTGAATGTTGAAGGAAGGTTGGAAATGATCATATATCTTATGAATATTCGTGTCAAACTGTACCCATTTTTTAGATGGTAATCTTTCATTCCTCTGAAAAATATTCATTTTAGCATTTAGTCAGGATCTAAAATCAAAAACCACACTCAGGTTTAACGCATTCAGTCGTATGCACCAAAAAATGCTAACTATTATATTGTATAATTAAAGGAACAGTGGTTGCGCGTGCGATTACGATCTTGAGGTAAACGTATGTACATATACCTGTCAGTATAATTTACGCATTTTGTATCGTTGAAAAGGCAATTCATCCTGCAGACCGATTTCGTCCCTATTGGTAATTCATCACGCATTGTCCGTAATTTGTCGCGGACAGGACTCGAACCTGGGTACGTCTACTTCTGAATCAGGCGCTCTAACCATTGAGTCTCACGCCTGCTATCCAGTGCTTAGTTTATACTGAAAAATATATTTATATCTAGGGCCAGAAATTTATATTATATTGTATGATTTCTTAATCAACTACAACATTGGAAATTATTCGAAGAATGAAACTTTGGTTAAATTAACAGTTTTCATCGCCAGTTCACTAATCATGACCAATTTATTTGATTATTGCTTAACAGTATAGATAGAGCTGCAATCAGGTTCTATTTGTTTTTGAACTGAAATTAAGGTGTCAAAATCCATGAAAGGACAGTGCGTATGTGATAACTTAAGATGACATCCAGAGCAAAGATATTCATAAATAGTTGTTAATTCATGTCAAGATAATTAACAACGGCCTGATTTTCTTTGTGCTTCGATGGCGTCCAAGGATGTTTAGATCGTTTTAATATGTGTAACTGACAGAAGATAGCGGATTACTGCAAGGTTTGGATAAATAGATAAAATATTTACCAATGGAATTTTAAATATGTCAAAAATGCATAAGAACATTATAGAACAGTTTATGTTAATCCAAGTTCTACATAATTGAAGAATATGAGATTTCAGTGTTATACTGATAAAAGTTTAGCGAAAAACCAATATATGTCATATTTGAATTTTATCAGAATCATAGCTGAAAAATATAGAAGCTCTTTTCAATCTAATCTCGGCGGTGTAAAATTAATTTAAATTTGAAATAACGAGATCAACGATGGTTTGGTAAAAAGTGGTTGAACACTTAAGTATGCCAACAAATTCACGAAAATTATGGAGATCAAAAGAATCTAAAATAAGCTAAATACTTTTGCTTGCATAGATTCGGTTTTCAAAGAAAAATACTCTATAAATATTTTTTTGCAAGATTTAAAAAAAAATAATTCGACATATAAATTTAAATTCGTATATAACCAAACTTGTGTGCAATTTGTGTTACGGTGACGCATTGGAACGAGTCCAGTTCGAGATCTGTCCGCCGCAAAATCTGGGCCGTACTTAAAGTGTTCCCAGTGCGGACGAAAGCGGTCTAGTGCATTCATTGCCTTTACTCCATTATAAAAAGCTTAATTAATTAAAATGAGATTGGTGTTTATATAAAGCTTGCAAAATATGTTCATATAATTTCTATCACTACCTGTGCAATCAATGGTTGTCTGATGAGGTGTTTTTATTTATGTCACATGTGTGTAAGTTTTTGGTGTTTAATGGCGGGTTATTACTTCTGTCCGTTTAAGTTTCTTTTTCACTAAATTAAACGAGCATTGTTTGCGCGGATGGCGATTAAATTTACTGTATACAAGGTTGCGATCTTGATATAAACACCTGACCCATTAAATACACACATTAGTCAGTATAAACTAAGAATTGTATAGTAGAAGAGGTAGTCTCATTTCCTACAAGATACAATTACTAGATTATACTGCCAAATGCAAGTACTTTATATGCCAGGTTATTATATCAAGATCGCAACCTTGACTATAGTAATTGTTCACTAAAAGTATAAAATATGGTTATTGATATAGTGTCAGCTAGTTGCTCATCTAACTTTAGACCATCTGCTGTTTTGGGAAATTGTGCACATGTGGTTCTCGTAAGAAATATTTTTGCATGTCCGATATTTCTTAAATAGTTGGGCAGTGCGAGCGTCACAGCTTGATTCACCGCGATTTGTGCACGCGGGCTGTCGCTTTGCACTACCAGATTCGCAAAGATCCGATTCATTCCCGTTCCCCAGTACGCATCGAGTTTGTCTTCATGTTGGCTGGGTGCATATTCTTCCCTTTTTTAGGAAGGCTTCGACATCAACCATGCGTACCACTGGAAAAGATGTACGATCTTATCTTCGTTGCATATATATATATATATATATATATATATATATAGAGAGAGAGAGTTGTTGAATGGGTGTTTTTACGTGCTCCTTGCATATGCATATAGAAAGTTTAGTTACTGAGGCCAATTCTTTGTGTGAAACCATTAGTGAGTCAAAAATTAAAATTTAAATACAACTGTTTCGGAAACAGAATGACAAATTTGCTCAAATCTGCTATTGTGTGCATTTTATAGTGTATGTGCGTGACTAGAGGCCTAATGATGATATGGGAAATTCCATATCGAAACGTTGCCAGTCAACGAAGATTAGATCGTACCTTATTTCCAGTGATTAGTATGAACGATGTTGAAGCCTTCGGAAGAAGGTGACGTATCCGCACAAAGCCACATTACGATGATGAACTCGACGCGTACTTGGAAAAGGGTATCAATCAGATATTTGCGAAACTGATAGTGTAACCCGACAACCCACGTATGCACATCACGGAGAATAAAAAATATTTTGACATGTTTGGTTAATTGCCATCGCAATGTCCGCGTGGGCGCGTTTGTTTATCATAACATATCTCCGGTTTGTTGCCAAGTTCGTTCTCTTCTTTTCTTTAAGGAACCTCTGTTTCTTTTTTGTTCTTCTGTCTATGTTATTTCATTGTTATCTCTCTTGTTGCTACAGTTATACTAGGTTATGCTTACACGGTGGAGTTTTGTTACTTGTTAAATATTTTTGTTGCGCTCCATCTATTCCTGGCCAGTCAATTGCTTTACTGTATTGAAATATTTGAATATTCAGCCGTTTATGTTTTATATAGTGTTTCAGAAATGTTTAAAAATTTTTACAGCGCATTTTAAGAAATAGAAGATTTGGATTTGCTCACTTCGTACTTGTTTGAATTATTCGATCAGTTACTGTTGATTTGTCGGATAACTTCATTCTCCCCCCAAATCAAATTCCTGGCAATGTGCTGACGGATTCCATTGGTTAGTTGCTTCGTTATTCTTCCTATGAGTTTGATCTCGTGATCTAACTCTTCCTCGATTATGTGTTTATAGCATATCTTCAGGAAACATTTGGCTAAGCTAGCTACCACATTCATTTTGGAAAATTCTTGAACGCTGCTGTTGCGATAAATCTATTTTCTCGGTACCTTTTCTGATTAGCATCTTATTATAATTCCAGTTTAACAATGAGGGAAGGTAGCATGTTTTATTGTTCTTCTTCTAGTTAATTTCGCAAAAAAATTACTCTTGATTGATGTTCAAATATTTAATAAAATCAATAAAGAATTTGACTGTTCGTGAATAATTGACAGTAAGGCGTATATTTAACAATCACAACAATTCGTCTGTACAATAGTCACCAATTGTAGCATTTTGCAAAAATAGAGGCAATAATAAAATTTGATAAGCAAGCGACGTGACAACGAAATGAGTTGCCAAGAAGCATGCATTTACTACGAATTTGGCAAGTAATTGAAGTCATACAATTATCATAAATTAAGCATATGCGTACAGTGTGGAAACTAAATAGACAAACAAGGAAGAACATCTGCACGAGAAAAGAAGAGCAAACTTCCGTAAAACTCTCGTTTTGCTAGGCCCAGGTAGGCAACCATGTGGCACTAAATGAATGACGAGATATCGTACATTTCGAAAAAATGACATACACATACACATTTATTAATTCCTCATTGCAAACCAAAAAATCACTAATAAATTTTAAAGGAAGTTTGTGATATAGATATAAACACCAGACCCATTATATACATATATATATATATATGCATAGATATATACATATATATATATTTGCATAGATATATACATATATATATATATATTTGCTAATATAAAAAATTATTGCATAAGGTGTTAGAGGCAATTCACCAAGAATATCGGTTGTGTTCTTGCTGGGAACTCTTTTCACGTACTTTACAGCATTTTCTACGGATAGGACTCGAATCGGGGCACATATAATTCTGAATCTGTTGCATTAACAATTGAGCCACTCTACCGCACGGCACTCATAATTTTCATTTACATACTTACTGATGAATCTCGGTTAAATTTTCCTTTAGTTGGCGCCTAGATAAACGGGCACAAGTAATAACTTGATGTTAAAAAATTCCAATATGCAACATAAATAAAAAAACCCATCTGACAACCATTGATTTCACGAGTAGTGATATAATTTTTTTAACTTTCAAGCTTTATATAAACACTAATCCCATTAACTATGCGTTTGTGCGTACTTATTAACTTATTTTATAATTAAAAAAGGCAATGGATGGACTTGACCGCTGTCATTCGTATTTGGAACCCTTCAAGTACTGCCCAGATTTTTGTTGCGGACGAGTCTCGAACTGGACTAAATTTGCTTTAGGGTGTGGATCTGTATCCAGTGCGTCAAAGTACAGCAAACTGCACTTAATTTTAGTCATGTACTAACTTGTATTTACATGTTTTCCTCCTATCTTCATTTAGATGACGATATGTTATCAGTTTTTAGCAAATTATTTTCAGTTGTAAAGGTGATGCGAAATATTTTCTCAAAATAATATTCATAAACAAATTTTTTTTCATCTATTGATAGAGAATGTTTCTACTTCCGGAACAATTATATATATATATATATATATATATATATATATATATATATATATATATATATATATATATATATAATCTTCGATTAAACACAGAATATAGGAAAGCAAAGAATTTAGCTAGTCTCAAAATTCTTTGATCTTTGTTATTTCCTTTTATGTTTTCATAAATAAATGTTCAACAATTTTTAACAAATCATCGTTGTTCTCTTTATTTCATATTCCATTTAATTTTACACCCCTGCCGAGATTAGACATAAAAGAGCTTTTTTCATTTTTCAAGTCTAATTCCAATTAAATGAAGAAATTGTTTATATTTATTTTTTCCTAATCGTCTTTCAGCACAACATTCAGATTTTCATTTATTCAATTATGCAGAAGATTTATTAACAAAACTATTTGTCTAATTTTGTTATGTTTTTAAACATGTGTAAAATTCCACATAAGTGGTAAAAGAATTCATTTGAAGGATTCAAATTGTCTTGAAATTAAAAAATATATTTAGTTTATTTAATCATTCTTTCAGTAACACGATATCTTCAACCGGTTACAAATATTAATACAACCCAAACATCCTTGGTCACCATCGAATCATGAAGAAAATCGGGCTGATGTAAATAAATTGGCTATGAATTAGTACCATTTATGAATATCTCGATTTTGGACAACTTTTTTGTGATAACATACACGCTGATTTTGTCAGGGATTTTCATTTCTAAGTTTTTGTCCTAACAAAAATATAACCTGATTGCAGATCTGGCTACACTATTGAGCACTTGTCAAATATATTGGCCTTAATTAGAAGAGTTGGCGATGAAAGTTGTTAATTATATCAATCATAAAATAATTCACAATTACGTAACTTATTAAGCTAACATGCAGTATCTTATAAACACCTGACCATATACAGACATGAATTTGTCAGTATAAACTAAGCATTTTATAGCGGCAGTGCGGTTCGGTGGTTACAACATCAAATTCCGCAAAAGACGTGCCCAGGTTCGAGCCCTATCTGCGGCGAATTCTGGATAGTTCGTGATGTGTTCCCAATAAGGACAAGACCGGTCTACAGCATGAATTGACTTTTTTACACCATACAATACTTAGTATATACTGACAAAAATATTTACTGAATGTGTCAGGTGTTTATATGCAGTATGCAACCGTGATAAGAGTGAAGCAAATAATTGATAAATTTCACAATAATTGATTGCGCGGGTGGTGGTAACAATTCCTTAAATCAAGTTTGCGAGCTTGAAGTAAACACCAATCCCATTGTATTTAGCCAGTCGTCGAACAGCATAACAAAACTACCGCCAGCCGCAACGCACGGACGCGTTTCGACCCTCCATTGATCATCATCAGAATGCGACGTCAAACTGACTATGAAGGATCAAACCGCATTGAATAAATATGGAAAACAAAGTTAGATATGCGGCTCTCACCTCTAGCAGTCTCGCATACATTGAACTTGACTGGAAATTTCGGCTGCACAATTTCTATACAGTCACGAATGCGTCAGTGCTTTGCGTCTGGCGGTAGTTTTGTTATGGTGTTCGACGACTGGTTAAATACAATGGGATTTGTGTTTACTTCAAGCTCGCAAACTTGATTTAAGGAATTGATAAATTTAGTTTTAAGCAAGATTTCGATCTCGATATAAAGACCTGAATCATTATATATATATATATATATATATTTCTAATTATAAAAAAGCATTGCATAATTTTTAAGTGACAAATCACCGAATATATAGGTCTTTTATTTATTGGGAGCTCTTCACACCCTGTCCAGAATTTGCCGTGAATGGGGCTCGAATCTGAGCACGGCTACTTCGGAATCAATTCCTTTTTACACTGAGTCACACTAACGCATACTACAAACAATTTTCAATTACATACTAATTGATGATTCTTGGTTAGTTTTTCCTTTAGTCAGAGCTTTAGAATGAAGCTCCAATTAAATTCCCCAAATCACTCAGTGTAGATCAGACAGAACGCTCCTTAAGCAATTGGTAGTAAATTTAACATTTATATAAATAAATGAATATTGGTTGCACGAGCAGTGATAACAATTGTTCAGATCAATATTGTGATCTCGATATAGGCACCATTTCCATTAAATACATACGTCTGTCATTCTAAACTAAACATAGAATAATGTAGAAACGGCAATTCAAACTTTAGCTTGGTTTCATCCCCATTCTGTTCAGAATTTGCCGCGGACAGTACTTGAAGAGTTCCCAATATTTACGATAAGGATGAATTACCATTTCTACTTTATGCGATGCTTAATTGATTCTGGCAAACGTATGTATATAATGAGTTTGATGTTTAGAGATGAGCACAGCCTTGATTTAAATTAAATAGTCTCACGGCCCGCGCAGCCAAATTTCGTTTAATTATATGAAAACACACAATATTACCATATATTATTAAACATAAATAATTTTTTTTCCATTCATTTGAAGAACCATATATACTAAATTTGCATTATATAGAATTTTGCGAGGTTAAGCTTATGAGTATTATTTTCATTTTAATATAATTAACGATATTTAACAGTTAAATATTGCTTGTTGCGGAGAACTAATATATATCAAAGTATGTATTAGGTGTTGCGAACCTAGTAACAAATTAGATCAGTCGTGATCAGAAGGATAAACCAAAGGCAGCATGAACGGATAGTATAATCTCATGCATATTTGTTTCGTGCTTACTGGCGACATAATTAACGATATTGTTCGTAGGATAGTTATTCGTCAAAAATTTAATTAATTTCGAAATACGTAAAAAACTGAAAACTAGAGCTTTCGATTCATCTTATCAACGGATTTAATGGATACATATACCAAAAAAGTAATTTCGTTTAAAAATAAAAAATCCCCAATAAACTAATTCAGATAGATTTAACTTTCCAAAATTCTAACAATTTTAAAAGTGCAATTAAACATAGATTTGCATAGTGATTATAAAGCCCCCTGCACATGTCAGCGCACGAACAATTTTTTTGCTTGCACAGCTGTAGGCAAAGTCGAACTTTTGCAATCGCTTCAAAATAACTCATCTGGCCTTATTTAAAATTGTAAATTATTCTGTTATCATATCACAATTTTCACAGGTCAAAACATATTAAGTATTTATGTACGTGCAGCACCAAACTTATTTTACACCAATCCAGATTTTACGTGCTTTGACAAGCGCGAATTCATTCTTATATCGCATCGGACTACATTGGATTGTCTATAGGGATAATCCCAGTTTTAATTAACATTAAACGCAGATTATAGTTGAATTATTTTTCACATTAGGTAGAGATGATTTGGTAGAGAATGTTAGTGAAAAGTACGTCAGATTCAAATTATATTTACGCTAAAGTGGAACGTAGTCTACCTTTGTACGCAGGACGACCTCGTCACTTTTGTATTGTAAATGAAATAGTCTAGCAAAAAATACGCAATGCCCTATTGCACATTGTCTTAACTAAGCCTGTTTACACTTAGATGGACAGTAGCTGTTAAAATGTCAGCATTTCGCCGTCCATTTTTCTAATGGAAAATGGATTTGCACTATGTACCATTATTTCTACGATTGAGCAATACACCGAGAAAAGCTCGAAAATCATTCTCTTCGTTTACAATTTTAAATATAACGTTCAGATTCTATTTATAATTTTTTAAACAGATATTCAGCACGCATAAAACTACCATAAACCAAAATATTTGATATATGTAACGGTTGAGTAGTTACAGTTTACTCAATAATTAAAGTTTATGCATTCTAATATGCACATAAGCATATCGGCCATAGACATACCCATTCCTAGACCATCTTTCTGCCTGTATATCTGACCATTAAAATCGAATTAAATATCTGATAAATTAATCACCTCATCTGCATTTTATTTAGTTAATAACTTTGAAAATTACACCGGGCATATAAAAACCAATTTCTGACCTTTAAGAAGTAAATAATGACCAAAAATCCAATGAACACAACAAATGATATTTAATGTTTAATCGGTGTACATTTTCAACAAATTCAATAAAATCTTTCCAACAGTACACAGATCTATAACACATCAATCGGTTCAACAAATTAGTAAGCCATTTGACCTACACATGCTTTAGCGTATTTGTGATTGAACCAAATGTTCTCGATGAAATAGCAATATCAATATTTGTCTCATTCATCGAAATCTCCGTTGGGTATATCACACACGGATGTTTTAGGTGAAGTGATCAAAGTCAGCGATCGTGTTTTTACTTTACCAAGATATAGGTGTCTCTTCGTCATCATGGATCGGCATGGGCACATTTCAATGGACAGTTGCTTTATTACTGATCGACAATTTGAATTCGAAACAAAGGATGATAAAACAAAAAACACCGTGATGGTCTTTTCAGCGGAGTTATCCTATCTTGTACAGGATGGAAGGATCAGTTTTGTCGGGAAAAAAACTGAGACCAACTAGAATACAAATACCTAGATTTTACACCACACGGAACACCAAAATTATGCATTCCTTTATACCAATTTTTTTAATCACTAAAACGTTAACAAAATTATTTGGCATGTGGATGGTTAATCTATTGCAGAAGGTGTGAAATCACTAAACAATGTACAATTCAAAAGATTCCTGTGAATTTGTTGAAAATTTGGGCAAATAAAATGTTACGCATCAGTGCGTTTATTCGTCTGACATAAGGCCACTACATTTGAATGCCAATTTAACGGAAATTATTGGGCTTGCATGCAGTAATGTCTTGGATAATTTTTACAAATTTGAAGCTGAGTAAATCGCTCTTATAGAGTAATTTCTGATATGCAATTCTCTATAAATTGTCAAGTATTCGGTGGCAATTTCTGTGTGCATGTTAAAACGAAAAGAACTTAGTTTTATGCAATTTTAGACTATGCAGTAGTTATTTTGATGATAACGTTTTGGTCTATGATGACCATGTTTATGCCACAAATCGGCTTCATAAATTCAATGATGGCATCCGAATTTTGTTTTTACAATGGAAAACCAAAAGAATTATACCCCAGCTATTCCTGATTTTCTGCTCAAACGTAGAACTAATGGCATATTCTATAGGTCCGTTATCTATAATAAATATGGTCACCGCAATATCTATATTTCATCAACTACTGTCTATTGAATTAGAAAAGAATATTTGATTAAGAATATTTTTAGTGCTACGTTGCGTAGTTTTTCGACTGACTATTTACAAACTGAGTTAGACGGTGTACGAAATAATCTTATCAATAACAGTATTCCAAAAAATTGTATAGTCATGTATTTTCCAAACTATATAATAAAACCCGTTTCGGATGTTTGTACTGTAGATAAGAAACCGCCGTTTATTCACTTATTTTACAAAGGTTAAGAGGCACCGAAACCAATATGAGGTAGTTTGCGTTACGCCTTGTCGTTTAGATGTTATGCAGCTGATTAAGTTTTGACAAAGTCCACCACCAAATATACTTTACCTAGTGTGAGAGAAAAAAATATCATTTCAATTAGTATCCAACTTTATCTAACTTTGGAATTGAACCTTTGGTCAATCATATGTAGGCTTGTGCATTAGAAGATTGAACACACGCGTACCGAAACACATAACCATTTGACTAGATCAAATCAAGAATTATGTTGCACATACGTCTATAACAATTGTTTTTTCTTTGAAAAATGCGACATGCTATCAAAGAGCTTTTCAATTTCAATTAAGTCTTGGTATGTTGGTGTACTTCCCTATTCTTCGAGCGATTTAAATAAATCGACATTTTCCAGAACTGGGCAAGAAAAATCATTTTGTTTGCACTAGCAAAATTATGGGGCTTTCCAAGCTCCGTGAAAAACTGTGCATAGTTTCTTTTCTTTTATTTGGAACATATTTCTTTATATATATATATATATATATATATATATATATATATATATATATATATACATTATAAATTTGTTACGTAAACAAAATTCTTTTCCGCATAAATGTAGTTATTTTTTGTTTTATATCTCCTCTAAATTAGTTGATACTTTGGAGCGGAACCGCATCTGCGTAATTTGTAGTAAAAATTATTCTACACAATTGAAATATTTTTATCAAGACCTTAAAGAAGTTATTTATAAATAAATTTAATTTCGCAAATTCAACACGAATAAAAATTTGATTATTACGAAGGCACATAATAGACATTATTCATATATAAATATAAATTAATTTATTTATTTTGCATTGATGATGATGGCAGGAATGTGACAGTATAGGCTGTGTCTGGCAAACATTCCAGTCAAGCACAGTGCATGTGAACCTGCAAGTTTTGAGAGCAGCTTACTTATTTTCTTAGTTTTAATATGCATTTAAATATGCATTGATTGCGCGGGTGGTGGTAACAACTCTTTAAATCGAGGTTGTGAGCTTGAAGTAAATAACGATCTCATTGTATTTAACCAGTCGTCTAATAACATATCAAAATTACCGCCAGTCTCCAAGAAAACAATGGTCTCAATGTACGTAACTTCGCTGTTTACGTAGATTACATTAGCAGAGACAACGACGATTTTCTTCGAATTAGTCCACGATGAATATTTGGATTTTCTAATTTGTGCATAATACATAAAAGGATATATGTTGGCCTACACAGAAAAAGATCATTTGTCATTTAATACTGCAAACTATTGTCAGTTCAATTGTGTTGACAAGCGAATTTGTATATCACAACTTCTAGCGTCTGTATACATGCATCATCTAGAACAAACAGGCTTATTGAGTACAATTGAACGATATATATATTGAAGAATATATGTAGACGATCTACTGTTCCACATTTCAAAAGCTGTAAATCTCAAGAAACCTTTAGAACAGGCCAACGAAGCCGACCCAGATATCGATTTTTCACTCTCCATTAAACTTTACCGAGATAACGATAAGTGCCTGAAACGTTGATACGAAGGAAATGCACATTCACGGGACAACACAATCATTACAGCAGCAGAATCTTTAAATAGTTAAAAAACACAGTTAACCGGTCTGGAGGATATGCTTCTATACCTTAACTCACCTTTCCGAGCTTCAATAATGACTAGAAGAATAAACCGAATCACGAGAAATATCTTTTCGAGTGTCATAGGTAACATAAAACTGAATACGAGAGCAACGCTTTTGAACGCTAAAGATCAACTGCCTTCTTTCACCAAATCTTTGATTTGTTACAACTTTACATTTATATGCGGTAGCACGTGCATTAGACGAACCAAGAAGCAGCAAATCAATGGAGCCCATCAACTTATGCTCCAATAATTCGTTTAGAGAAGAATAGCGTCTACCATGAAATCAGCAATTACTGATTATTTAATTGAAACAGGACACAAAGTGAGCAGACCTAACTTCTCATTTCTGCATAAGGCGAGGTCAGATAACATCTTAAATATTTATGTATTAAAAACGGCGAAATGTCTTGCCGAATTTTCAAAAGTTAATTCACCACAATATATCGAATTAAAGGCCGCGAATAATGGCGAGCAGCATTTATATCCAGCACAAAATAATGAACTCAACTTTTTCAAAGGTCACAGAATGTAATGTTAGCCTCGAGAGAGACGGCAACAAAACCAGATGGACAAGTGAACAGGAAAGAAACAAATGTGACGCGAGGCAAGAAGATACTAACGGCTTGACAAGAAACAGAAGGTGTACAATCATAACAACACACGAACACCCGGACAATGTAGAAACTAAGTAAAAAAAAGTAGAAACGTAGGGACGACAATTAAATATGCATATAATTAAACGAACATTGGTAGCGCGGGCGGTGATAACAATTATTATAATCAAGGTTGCGGTTTTGATATAAGCACCTGACCCATTCATTACTTACATATGTCAGTACAAACTAAGAATTGTATAGTGCAGAATAGGCAATTCATCCAGTAGACCGGTTTCGTTCTTATTGGGAACTTATCATATACTGGCCAGAAATTGTCGCGGACAGGACTCGAACCTGGGCACGACTAACCAAGTTACACCATTTAGTATATAATTGAAAATTGTGTGTAGTGTAGTGTGCGGTAAGGTGGCTCAGTGGTTAGAGCACCAGATTCCGAAGCAGATGTGCCAAGATTCGAGCCAAATCAGTGTCAAATTCTGGCCAGTACATGATGAGTTTCCAATAAGGACGAAACCGGTTTACTGGATGAATTGCCCTTTCTACACTATACAATTCTTAGTTTATACTGACATATGTAATTAATTACAGGGCCAGGTGTTTATATCAAGACCGCAACCTTGATTATAATAAAATAAATATGCACAAACTGACGGTAGGCCTGGCGCGCATATGCAACTGGCTGACGCTAGACTAATGACGGGATGTCACAAATTTAGAAACTAAGTAACATAAACCGAAAAATCTTAAAGCATCTCAACATGTTACATATATAATTTAACTTCAATAAACTTTCAAAAATTTATTTGCTAAAACCATGCGTATTTATATGAAATAAAATTTTCAAGATCTTAGCAAGAATATTCATCTATTCAATGTGTGCATTTTCTTCCTACTGAATAATTAACGATATATATATATATATATATATATATATATATATATATATATATATATATATATTTGTGTATGTATATATAAATCAAATATTGCAGTCGAGTTGAGTGCTGGCAAACGGAAAATGGTATAGTTTTAACTCTGCTATGTATACATAGCATATAATGAATTTATTCTTCAAATATCATTTTTGCTTAATTTAAATTGCACTTGGTCAAAAATGGACAAATTTATATACGATTTTCTACACTCTACGAACGGTCAAATAAAATGGAATTTGTGTTTATCTCGGGTTTGCTTACTTCATTTAAGTTATAATAATGTCCGAAATATGGTTCAAGATAAATTTTCTCATAAGCCTATGTTCGACGAAAATAATAAATGTTACGTGCATTTTACATTTCGGCAAAATAATATTACATATTAAGCATACTGTCATTAAGGGAATAAAATAATGCGACACTGTATGTTTCAAAATCATCTGATCTGTGTTTTGACTAACAAAGGATTGACCTAGTTCATCTTTTTGTAAATATTTCAATTACCTATGTCGGTATCTTTCATTTCTCGGAAATTCATCACGACTTTTATGAGCAAAGTGTGCTTTGTTAGTTTGTTCCTACAGCTTGTAATGTATTGTGCATCAATGAAGTATACCGTCACAGGTTTTCGAAATTTCTCCAAAAAATAATGAATTTGGTACAGTCCTGCGTTGGTCACAACAAAGATCAGGGAATCCTGTCACTAAGTTGAAGTAAAGAAAATGTTTTGTCACAGGAAGCGCAACAAAAGAAATTGTGTAGATTGCACCTCGTTTGTAATATGCAAAGCCAAAGAAGGAGACTATAAACGAATTAACGATAATTTAATAAAACTAATCAATTTTTCTCTAGGTAATATATATCCGTGTAACACGTAAGCTATTTAGTTTTAAGGGTACTTTAAGCAATTGGCTTGCTAGTAATATATTGTTATATAATCAAGGAAGGTGCTTGCGAATTTCGTCCAAAGCAACCTATTTAAAATTAAAAAAAATACTCAGAAAAGGAAAGAAGACTCATTTCGATAAAAAAGTTACGGATATACAGTAAAATTAAGGTTGCGTTTACGATTCAACGTAATGACACTATTAACGTGCTTAAGTAATAATGAAATTCAACCTAGCGAATGGAAAAGGTTTGGTATTGTGACTTGAATGATTTAAATACTGGCAATAGAGTTCAGAGAAGTACAAGTAGCGAGCATAGTTACAGCTCTGAATTTTTTCACGTAATAACTGGAAATAAGGCAATTTTTTGTATGTAAATAACTATAAGTGAATCTGCAGTTATATTGAACTTCGTGTAATGATGCGGAATGACTTAACTGAACGACGACTGAAGAATATAAAGATGAAAATGCAAAACTGCTAAAATGGATAATGTGGAAGCAGTTGTGTCTAACAGGGAGAAAAAAGCTCACAAATATTAGAACATTGTACATGGATCATTATTTAGGGATTTGAGGAATACTGGATTAATGGTTATCCATAATTGAAGTTAACATTATATGCTAGGTGTGTGTGCCGTTTGCCAGTTCAGGCTAAGTATACATTCACTTCCCTATGCTAAAGAGGAACGAAAACCAGCAAACGAGAAAATCCATCTGCACGAGAAAAAGAGGTGAAAAATTTCCTCAAAGAGGCGTCTTGCTTAGCCAAGATAGGCAACAAGCTGTCACTAAACGAATGACCATAAGCTGTACTTCGAGTATAAAGGTTGCATAAACAAACAAATTTTAATAAATCTCCACTGCACATCGAGTGTTTGGTGCAATTCAAAGACGTTAGAATTTAGTTAGTATTCAAATAGACGAACTACAGTCATTGCGATGTAGCTATTTTTCCTAGTGCCATACACGACTATCATAGTTCTAAATGAGAAAACAGTTATATCACATTATTAATTGACAATAGATCGGTAACGTTGAATAAGTCACATCGCAAAACGACAGCAGCAACTTTTAATAAAATAAAATAGACAAAAATACCAACAGCGAACACAGTAACGAAAGCAAGATACAAAAGAAATTACAAAAACCCCGAAAAACAACCAACAGAAGAACAAACAATAAATAAACAACAAAACTACGACAACAACTAAACGATAGCAACAACATTAAATAAATTAATAAAAGAAGCAGCTGCAGCACGAACAAAATAAACAATAAGAAGAGCGCCAAAAATGAAAACCACAACAACCACAACAGCTATAACAAAAACAAAAACCAACCAAAGCACGAACAAAAAAGCAAAACGGACATTAAGCATCAATAAAGTATCGGTAGCAACAACAACAAAAACTATAATAAAACAAATCTACAACAATAATAAACACAGCATAAATGCCAACAACAAAAACAAAAATATCATAAAAGAAAAAAATTAACAACGGAATCAAAAACAAAAGCAAGGACTTCAAAAAATAAAAATAGCAACAAAAAACAACTACAAGTATGTATTAGGTTTTGCGAACCTAGTAACAAATTAGTTCAGTTGTGACCAGAAGGATAAACCAAAGGCAGCATGAACGGAAAGTATAATCTCATGCACATTCGTTTCGTGCTTACTGGCGACTCATCAGTAGGAGCCGGTATTACGCCCTTTAACCACTATTTATTTGGTAGAAGAATGTGGAATAATAGGACGGTATTTAACTGTAAAAAACCACTACATTAAAAAAAACGAATCATTACCAAAACGAACAAAAGCAACAATGTCAACAGAAATAGCAACATAATCGAGAATTAAGAATTATTTGTTTAAATATCTATTATATTATTAAACATCACATTGTATTATCGTTTTTATTCTCCGGTTCAAAATAATTCGTGGAATTACATGGTCAGAGTTAAAACTAACATGAGATTGTTCTTAGTTCCACATTTTCGCAGTAACTTTTCGGGACGTAAAATCACGCTGTGCAATTATGTATTAGGTGTTACGCGTCTAGTAACAAATTAGTTCAATCATGACCAGAAGGATAAACCAAAGACAGCACGAATGGGAAGTATAATCTCGTGCACATTCGTTTCGTGCTTACTGACGACTCATCAGTAGGTGTATGTAGAGGATGTTAAATCCTCCGCCTTATGTAAAATAACCTTGACTGATAAATTTAAACCACCATAGCTGATTGTAACGAATTTTATTTAAAAAGAATTTTTTCTTTTTATTTTCCAGAACATTCTTTGTTTAAATACTTGATTTTAAATTGTGCGCTATTTTCAGTTTTCGAGTATCTCGCTCTGTGTCTGGTATTGTAAATTTTGGTCTGCTGCATTTTCACAATTTCTTGATTAAACGATTATTTCATTATCAAATATATTGCTCCATCAATTGCCTTTTTGTTCTAATATAAAACAGAAAGGAACAGGAGCCTAGGAACAGGTATATTTGATTGCATCTTTGGTTCAAGTTTTACATCTTTCTAGATTAATTACTGTGCGGAACAGCTTCCGACTTTCACTTTCCGATTGCCTAACAGTAAGTATCGATTTAATTGCTATCTCATATATTCATGGATACCGATATTAAATTTGAGGACACAAGTAGGTTAGTGCAGGACATAGCGGACTTGAACTTAAGTGACGCAAACAATCATATAAGCATATCAGACTCTACTGTGAATTTTAGGACTTCCAGCGATCTGGCATCTATGGGGCTTACAGACTCGAATAGGTTAGGGGCCTCAACAAAATTTGGCGACCGCGCCAGTCCAAGAATTTTAAGTCTACCACAGTATAAATCAGAAAAACATTCAAGTTGGGTAGGAGATGCCCAAATGATATTCAGTGCTTATAATATCGTGAACCCTATGGAGAAATTTGTTGCAGCATGGATGGCATTGCCTGAAAATTTCCGAAATGCTTTGGAAAATTTCAGAGACAGAACTGTGGAAGAAAAGCCGTACAATGCATTTGAGTTATTAATGGCTGAAATTCAACAGAGATATCAGCCTGGAAGATCAGCGCAAATGTGCGAATTATTACGCTTAGAAAAAATGGGGCGTCAACTACCGTCCGAATTTTATGAACGCCTTTGCACAAAAGCTTCCAGGTTGAATATATCTAGAGATGTAGTCAACTCCATTTTTACAGCTGAGCTACCAATTAGGCTTAGAACAACATTGGAAGTATTTGACACAATGAGCATAGATTGGCCAACAAAACTCAGAGGGTTAGACGGCGTGTATAAACAGCAAGAACCACAAGTACATGCTGTAATAGCAGATTCTGTAACGATGCAGCCAGTCAGGGCAGATACCGAAAACCACCTGACTATACAAGAAACTTTGCGTTTCTTATGTAGAGAAGTTGCTAGCTTGCGTAGTGATATTGCACAACTTCAGAGTCAGGATAAGTATAATAGACGTCGAGGGAGTCACTCGCGTCAACGCTTCGAAGGGCCACGCGGATGGTGTAAGGCACATTGCGAATACGGACGCAGTGCGAAGTGCCAAGGTGAGAATTGTATTTACCCGCGATTAGGTGGACCCAGATGGAAAGGAAGCACAAAACCGGTTGAGAGAAATCCATCACCGGGAAAAGGACAAAACCCCCGCTAGTAGGAGCCGTAGGGGGGTTCCATTGCAAAGGCTCCCAGATATGCCTTTAAAAGGCATACTCAAAGCTAAAGATGCGACTAGAACAAATAGCACCGAGATAGAAGGCAAGAGAGTCCGATTCTCACTAAGCGGAGATCTGGAAAACATTGCCGGATTGTCCAGCAACAAGTTCATTATTAAGGATGAATTATCTGGATTAGAATTTCTCATTGATACGGGTGCTGAGGTAAGCATAGTTAGGTCAGACGTGGTGGAAGCAGATTGCCCCACATTTGATTATCAACTATGGGCCGCTAACGGTAGTCCGATTGGAGTAAAAGGGATGAAAGAAATGTCGGTAACATTAGGCCAGAAATCTTCCTTCCGATGGAATTTTCTAGTAGCCGATGTCAAGGACCATATCATTGGCATGGATTTCTTGACACATTTCAAGCTGACATTAGACCCCAAGGCTAGGACTATCGCAGAAGGCGTAGGGATAGCAACACCTACTGAGTCTAACACGTCGGCAGTTAGAACAGTCCTCTTACCTCGTCCATCAGTCGCACATGACTTTGCCGATATAATCGAGAAGCACCTAGCAGTGTTTCAGCCTTTCAGAGCCAAAAGGATAGGTTTGAAGACAGGAGTAGAACACCAAATAGAATTGGTGGCTCCGTTGCCTTGTTCACCAAAGGCTCAACCATTGGCACAACACAAGCAACAAGTTGCTTTGTCCGAATTTCACCAATTGCGCGAAGAGGGGATTTGTAGAAGGTCAAATTCCAATTTTGCTTCCCCAATAGTGGTATTTCCCAAACCTGAACCGGGTCAATGGAGGGTTTGTGGGAATTATCGTCTATTAAACTCAGTGACGAAGGGTGATTCTTATCCTCTCCCTAACCAGAGTACTTTACTCCGAGATATAATGGGATATGAGGTTTATTCAACTTTAGATCTCCAGAAAGCGTACTATCAGGTACCAATGGAAGAAAGTTCGATACCACTCACCGCAGTCAGATTTCCAGGAGGGGGATCGCATGAATTTCTTCGAATGCCTTTTGGTTTGAAAAATGCCAGTCAGACATTCCAGCGTTTGGCTGAAGAAATCCTTCAGAATTGTCCATTTGCGAGGGTATATATAGACGACATAATAATTTTTAGTCGCTCCCGAAATGAACATCGTACGCATTTGGAAACGGTTTTGACCAGGCTGGAACAATATGGATTAGTGGTCAAACCTAATAAGAGTAATATCGGTTGCTCTTCAGTTAAATACCTTGGTCATATACTTTCCAAAGACGGAATTAAACCTTTGGAAGATAAGGTCCAAGCTATTAAGGACGTAACGGAACCCCGAACCGTACGCCAGTTGCGAAGGTTCTTGGGCATGATCAGCTATTATCGTCGATTCATTCCAGGTCTAGCCGGAATTCTTGGATCGTTAACAAGCCATCTCACTCGTGAAAAGAGCACGATCAAGAAGTCTTGGCCTATAAACTTGAGTCAAGAAGACCGAGAAAATTTCCAAAAGGCCAAGGAAATGTTAAGTGACGTAACCACATTAGCACCTGTAGATTGGGAAAAACCTTTCGAACTAATCACAGATGCCTCAGATGTTGCATTAGGGGCAGTGCTACAGCAAAGAGATCAGGACATAGTAAGACCGATTGGGTTTTATAGCCGTAAGCTTAATGATCGAGAAAAACGTTATGATACGTTTGGCAAAGAGCTTCTAGCAGTGTATGCCGCAGTGATACACTTCGAGCATTACTTAGATGGTCACAAGTTTAAGTTATTGACCGATCATAAGCCATTGATCAGCATACTTGGTAAAACAGCTAGGCTTAATTACTCTCGTAGAGTAAATTCCCAAATAACACGGTTAGCAGAGTTCGATTTCACTGTGTCTCATATTGCTGGCAAAGAGAATGTGGTAGCAGATGCACTTAGCCGACCGAATGAAGCTGATGTCGAGCTGATATTTCAAGGTCCATTGAAAAATTTAGATGAATCAATGCACGATTTCGTTAGTCAAATCGAGGAAGCGCAAGGATCGGATCCCTTTACATTAGTATTGTCCAAAAGACCAGGATATGTTCGTAAGCTCATAAGTGGCAAGTGGTTGTTATGCGAAACATCTAGAAGTCAACCACGACCATATGTGCCATTGGAGTTACGGGCCAAGATTATCCAAGTGTTACATGACATGGGTCATCCATCCATTAAAGCCACCATTCGATTAATCAACGACAGATACGTATGGCCGCACATGTCTAAAGACATACGGGTATGGGTAAGAGCCTGTGCCAAGTGTCAAACGTGTAAGGTGTGGAGACATACCAGAACCGAGATAAAGAACATTGGAATACCAATCGGACGGTTCAGACACGTACACATAGACATTGTCGAGATGCCTGAAGTAAATGGAAATAAATACTTGCTGACTATGGTAGATAGATTTAGTCGTCAATTTGAAGTGGCGATTTTAAAAGACATGACAGCGCAAGAAGTCTTGTTCGCGTTTCTACATAATTGGATATCGCGTTATGGTGTTCCGGAAAAGGTCACTAGTGATCGTGGTAGTCAATTTATGTCAGAGCTTTTCGTAAGATCCCTCAACATCATGGGAACCACTATAATACATACTAGCGCGTATAACCCACGAGCGAATGGGATGGTAGAAAGGCTACATCGTGAACTGAAAGCTGCATTAAGGTGTACTAGTGGAACAAGCTGGATACACGATCTTCCTATAGTACTACTCGCCATGCGCAACAGATATAGGGCACAATTAGGAACTTCCATAGCAGAATTGGTTTTTTACGGAGAACCATTAAGGTTGCCTGGAGATCTTCTAATAGAAACTCCAAGTAGTCTTGATTGGGCTTCTAGTTATGTAAATTGGTTTGTAGGAGCACTTAGAGACAAGATGTGTCGTTTGGCCCCAACCAAGACTAGAAAAGCCAAAACCAAATGCTATGTGTCCTCTGATTTAAAATCGGCTTCGCATGTGTATATAACTAATGAGAATAGGAAGAACTGCCTAACACCATTTTACAAAGGACCTTACAAGGTCAAGAGGATGATTGACAAGAATGTCATCATAGAAATAAATGGCATTGAGGATTGTGTTACGTTGGATCGTTCTATTCCACAGTTTATCTGGATTGACGGTATGACTGAATTAACAGATGCGTCGAATGACCGTTCCATGGGCGAATCTGAGGTGTGCAATCCCATCATGCAGGCACATAATGAAATGCATAACTCTGAGGAAGCGTTGTCTAATATAACAAAATCTTATTCTACTGATTCAAGGCATGAAAACTATCTGTCGATACCAGATGATTTTGAAGAACCAGTAAATGTTGTACCGGGCGAGATGACGACGTCAGGGGCGCCAGTATGCACAACTCGTTCTGGAAGAGTACATCGTCAGCCGAAGAACTATGATTACGTCTATTATTAAGTGACGCAAACAATCTTATGAGCATATCAGACTCTACTGTGAATTTTAGGACTTCCAGCGATCTGGCATCTATGGGGCTTACAGACTCGAATAGGTTAGGGGCCTCAACAGGAAACGGTATAATGTCCTTTCCCTACCATATATTTGGATGAGGAATGTTGGATAATAGGACGATATAATCTCCTAGACGAATGCGTAAAAATGCATTAGGGAAGCTAACATTATATAAAGTCTCGGCAATGTGACTTCAACGCTATCTCACTCTATATAATATCTATACGAGTCTGTAAAGGATACCAACACTATGGCTATTGTGGCAATACCCGATATCAAATTTTTCGTAACGCAAAGATATATAATACTCACATCATATTTGCCGATTGGGTACATGTACCAATACGATGGATTTCAATTTATGCTTTATTTCACAAAAATTGAGAATAAAAACTATTTCCGATCACCTGTTGCTCCAACAAATCCGTACACTCTTTCATTGATCGATATCAGTTATCACATTTCGCGGTAAGCATGACATCATTCAATTCAATATATAACAGTTAAATACTGTTTGTTGCCGAGAATTAACTTACATGCATTTATACATTAGGTGGTGTGCACCTAGTAATGAGTTTGGATTTACTGGAGTAACAGGTGTTCATAAATAATTGTAATTGTCAATTTTGTTGAAATATAGCATACATTGAAGTCCACCGTGTTGGTGTCATGTACCGACTCGGCAACCATTCGTTTGTACCATGTACCTTTGCGGTACGATAATTTTGATATCGGGTACTGACACAATAGCCATAGTGTTGGTATCCTTTACAGACTCTGTATATACATTATATAGAGTGAGTTAACGTCGAAGCACACATTGTTCAAACTTTATATGATGTTAGCTTCACTACTGCATGTTTAAACATTCGTCTAGGAGAATATACCGTCCTATTGTCCCACATCCCTTACCTACATATATAGTTCATAAATGACGTATTATCGGCTCCTACTGATGAGTCGCTCGTAAGCACGAAACGAATGTGCGCGGGATTATACTTTCCGTTCATGCTGTCTTTGGTTTATCCTTCTGGTCACAATTGAACTAATTTGCTACTAGGTGCACAACACCTAGTACATAATTGTATATGTATTAGTTCTCCGCCACAAACAGTATGTAACTCACGCATGATGTAGCCTTCTCTTGCACACTCCTGTCACTTGTTTATATTCAGTTCTGTACATGTTTTTTTATTTATTCGCAACAGCTTTCTTTTTTAACAAACTTTCTCCACAGTTTGAAAAGACGACGAATTTTGTTCATTAACTGAATATAACTTTGGTAAATGTGTACATATTTTGTAGATGACGAACAATAATAAACAAATATAGTCATTTCCTCTAGTTAGGCTAAATTTGATTATGCGGTTTTATTAGTAAAAAGGTTTGACCGGGCATTGATTGTACAGTTGGCGATAGAAATGGTTCCAATCAAATTTGCGAACATACAGTTAACTTCAATTCCATTTCTGTTAAGCTAGCCGAAAAAATTAGCAAAACTCTAGCTTCAGTCGCATGCATTTACGGGTTTCCACCTTACAAAGTCATAATCCGTGCACGATGACCAACTGACTAGCAAGGTCCGGATGGAAATTCATACAAGTTAATGGAGGTCAGAAATACAACATTTACCACTTATTATGTTGCATATAGTGCTTTTTGCTTTAAGGTCGGCTGCACAAAGTTTTTCCTGCCACAGGCGTATTATAATTCGAGCCTTCACAACATGAACACGAATCGTACAATTAAACAATTGTTAAACGTATGACTGTTGATTTATTATATTTAAAACAAAAATGCATATTTGAGAGGTACCCAAATTCCAATTTATGTGAGATTGTCAAACAACGTTGCAAAATTATTGCTTGTGCCATTTACTTTCTAGAAAATATATAGCTAGCGTTTAATTCATGTAAAATGTATGCGAGAGATTAAAGACTGAAAGCCGCTTTCTGATTTTTCCTCACTTTCATTAAATTGCGGTCAAATCTTTGTTAGTCAGCTGTCTGTAGTGCTCTGACTATTCTCCATGAAAGGTAGTGATGCCTCAGTGTGTGCGATTGACAATAATATTGCTATATTTTGCGATTGGTCAACTAAAATTCGATGGTGTTTATTCCAAGACAACAAACGTAGATGAACTAAATGTTATCAAAACCCGTGAAATCAGAGATGGATTATTTAAATATTTAACAAATAAATATTTCTCGTGGCTACACCGAATTTGCCTACCTGGCAAACAAGATAAGTACAATTTAGCCAGGAGTATTCGATTTGGGAGCCGTGTGTTAGATTTTCACTAACATATGTGCAACTTGCAGCTGGATTCTCATTAGATAAATTGTCGTCCTGAGATATAACACTTAGCTACTGTTTTTTTTCTGCGAACACATATAGTTGCAATTGCGCACCTAGTAAAAAATCAATTCAAATATGAACAGAAGGGCAAAAAAAAGACTGAGACTGTTTGCAGCAGAGAAATAATATATACGCAATTTTGTATTAGGTGTTGCGTATCTAGTAAGAAATTAGTACAAATAGAATCAGAAGGATAAACCGAAAGTAGCATGAACGAAGCTTATTATCTCATGTGCACATTCGCTTCCAGCTTACTGGCGACTCATCAGTAGGAGCCGGTACTACGCTCTATACCCACTATATATTCAGGTGAGGAATGTAGGAAATTTGAACGATACAATATCCTATAAGAATGTGTAAATTTGCAATTGTGGAGCTAAATTCATATAAAATATTCGACAATGTGACTTCAAAGCCAACTCACCATATATATATATATATATATATATATATATATATATATATATATATATATATATATACCAAGCCCGTAAATGGTACCAATACTATGGCTGTTGTGTCTATGACTGATATTAAGACTATGGTCGCCGAAAAAGTTTATGGTACCAAAACTATAGGTCAAGTTATATCAAAGTTCACGAAAATTTGAGAATTACAACTACTTCTGAACATCCGTAATATTTTTAAAGTAGTGTTGATTTAAGTAATTCCGTTCATCCAAAATTTATTCACTTAACGACTAAAAGATTTTAACGTTAGCTAATATTAAATAATAATTGATCTCGCGGGTGGTGGTGACACTTCTTTAAATCAAGTTTGAAACAAAAACTTCCTTCTTGAAACTAGCTTAACTTAGAAGTTAACAGTTTAGTGTTTGAATAATTGCTGTGATTTAAGTTTAATGGATTAAAGTACAAAAATGCGGTCATATACCTTTCATTATGAGTGCGGAGAGAATGTAATGCCACACAACTAATGACATGTCACTAATTACAGGTTCATCATTAAAATATTAGTTCAATTTGAAAATTATTACCGAGAATTTGTTGTTTTTGTATTGATTAGAGCTAAGCAATGTTTTTGCTTTCTTAAATTGTCACATGATGGAATTTGAACGAATCAACATAGACAAAGAAAGGAATTTGCTATCGTCGTAGTATGAGAATTTTATTTTTTCTTACTAATCGATTCAGGTCATTATCAAATACGGAAGGAATATTTCTTTATCTTTAATTGTGATAGCCAACAGAATGACTGGAACTCTACAGGAAATTATAGCTTATAAAATAGCTATCTCTACGATGAGATGAGTATTTATTTAATTTTTCACCTGAATAAGTTCAATTAACAACTTAGACGAGGTTCTCTTTAGAAGAAATCGTTGTTGTACCACAATAAACGTGCATACATTTGTTGAGTATTCGTGCAAATCGCAATTATTAATTAGTACCACAACATAGACACAATTTTATCAACAAAACTGAATGGCCCGGTGCGACTATCTGTGGGTTAATTTCACAACACTATCAAGGACTAATTAACTGAATCAAAGTTGTGATCTTGATATAAAAACCTGTTCCATTATGTACATACATTTGTCTGTGTAGACTAAGTATTTTATAATGTAGAAGAGGCTGTTCATCAAGGTTGTGATCTTGATATAAAAACCTGTTCCATTATGTACATACATTTGTCTGTGTAGACTAAGTATTTTATAATGTAGAAGAGGCTGTTCATCCTGTAGACCGATTACGTCCTTATTGGGAACTGATCACGTACTGACCAGAATTTTCCGCGGACAGGGCTCGAACCTGAGCTTGTCTGCTTCAGAATCTGTTGGTCTTACCACCGAACCACCCTGCCGCATATTACAACCAATTCTCAGTTATATACTAACTAATATTTCTTGATTAGCCTTTCCTTTAGGTGGAGCCTGTGTAGCATAGCTTTGGACCTGAAGTTCCGACTGACTAGTCGCAGCCCCTCATTATTGAACAGACAACACGCTACCTGTGCACAAGGTATTGAATTGAACATTTATATATTTAAATGAACACTGATTGCGCGAGCGGTGATAACAACTGAGTAAATCAACGTTGCGATCTTAATATACACATCTATCTCATTATGTGCATACATATTCGTTTTAAACTATGTATTGTATAGCGTAGAAAAGGCAATTTTTCCAGTAGACTGGTTTTGCCTCTATTGAGCACTCATCACGTAATGTCCAGAATTTGCCGCGGACTGGGCTCGCACCTGGGCACGTCTGCCTTGGAATCTGTTGGTCATTTTCATCAAGCAACAATGAATAGGTAGTTTTGAATCCAGAAATGCAAATCTCCTCACTAGAATGTCTGGCAGGCATTCATGCACTTGACTGAAAGTGCGTCGTCACTGGAAAAAACTTTTTTTGCTTTTGCATGTCATAGCCACACACAATGAAATCAAGTTTGTGGACTTGAAATGACCAGCAATTCAAAAACCAAATAAATAATTCACATAATTATTTTCACCGTATTTGCTATCAACAAAGTTTAAATTGAAACCAATTATTATTGGTAACTGGTGGTCTTTGATAGAACTCAAATTTCTATGCATCTAAGTTTTGGAAGAAATTTCATCACTTTCTCTGACTATTCATACCTTTTATATGCGTTGCAGTTTTTTACGTTGGTTAGATTGCCGTCGTGCTCTGCTGATGATCTTAGATGTACAAAATACACAAATATATTTGCCTCGCGTTGGTTTTGCTACGCCGGGAAAATCGTTAAATAAAATGGGATTGATGATTGTCTCAAGTACTCAAACTGGATTTAAATAATTGCTATCAGCCCCCGCGCTTTCAATGATTGCTTAATTGGATGACCTATATATGTTCTTTCGAGATACGAGCTTTAATAAAACTCATTGAACCCTTCCTATGTGCACAAACAAAAAGAAATTTCATCAGATACAAGAAACTTTTCTCTCTCAATATCTACTCAAGTATCTACCAATGAACATATTTTTATATATAAATTGGAAAGCAAACAAGATAGAAATATGTGAACATAGAGAGAGTGTGAAAAACGGAAACCAATCAATTGCGTGCGTCACATCCAGTTCAAGCTCAATGCTCTGAACATGCTTCTTCTGCTTGCATAAATCCGGCTGCAATTTGTTTATCCATAAGGCTTCGTATGTGGCTAGCTCCCTTTTGTTATTGCATTTAGTAATTATTTTGAATGCTACGTCTGGAGAACATACGTGCGATGTTTCGACGATGTGTTGCGCAATTGCAGACGTGTATTCACCATTTGATTTAAAACAGGCGTTTAAGTTACAATGTTCTCTCATTCGAGTAATTAACCGTCTGGTCGATCGGCCTACGTAAGTTGATCGACAACTTGCGCATGTATATTGGTAAATAATATTTGATATCGACATTAACGGCTGTTTCTCTTTGATTGCTGGTAAAGGCAAGTGTGTTACCCTAAATAACACTCGTAGTTTAGCTGCATTAAATGTGCGTGTTAATGCTGCTTCAACTTTCTTTGGTGCTATTCGGGAAACTGCTTCTCCCTCAAATTGGATGTTGAAATAGACTGTATTCACTTCTGGTCCGTAATACGCCTGTTTCTGTTTAATTCCCCTTTTAATAATTGATTCAATTAACTGTCTGGGATAGCCATTAGACATTAAATCGTTAATTGCTTTGTTATATTCATTTTCTTTTGAATCTTGACTAACCAACCTGTCAATTCTTGAAAAGCAGCCACGAACTGTTGATAATTTATATTGAAACGGCACAAAACTGCTGTAATGCACATACTGTGCAGACCATGTTGGTTTATGGTAAATTGTTCTGTTTAATTTACCATTAGTTTCTTTCTTTAATAGTACATCTAGGAAAGGCAGACAGTCATCTTTCTCGTGCTCTGACGTGAAGCCGATATTCTTATGTGCTTTGTTGAAACTTTGAAGCAGTGTTCGTGATTGCGACCTGTTCTTAAAGACAAGAAATATATCATCCACGTACCGTATATATTGAGCACATTTACTTATGTCACTCTTTAATGATGTGTTCTCTAGATGCCCTAGAAAAATCTCAGCCAACACTGGAGATAAGGGGCTCCCCATTGCCACACCATCAGTCTGTTTATAGATGCTTCCATTAAAACGAAACCGTACGTCTTTCGTGCATAATAAGATAAGCTTGCGTAGAGTGTGACCTGGCACCGGCGATGGTAATATTTCGTGTTCTACCGCTTATAAAACCTGGAGTTTCGTGTGATTTAGTACCAACCGATCTTGATAAGCCTGTGCTTAACTTATCAAAAGTTGCCATATCGATCAGCTGACAATGGAGGCACTATCGACGGGCCTAAATTATGGAATACATCCGTTCTAATAAATGCCATGTTGATTTTGAGGCAGCTTTGAATTGCTATTTGAACAAAAAGCTGACTCGGAACCCTACCAGGTATTGATCTATAAAAAGTTGCGCTACAAGCTACTCTTAGATCTTATCAGGCTTCACATTTGAAATAGTCTAAATGCGCAGAACAGTATGCATTGACTATGCAACATCTAAATGCGCGTAGAGGTATCAGCAGAAATGCAGCAGTCAGTTTACGTACGCGCTGAGTAAAGGAAAGAGCGTAGTTATAATGGACAAATCTGACTACATACAAAAGATGGAAAACGTGTTAAAGGACAATACAAAATTCACACGTCTAGACGATAAATCAGATGAAATAGACAAGGTGGAGCGCAAAGTAATAAATGAAATTAAGATTTTGACAGATGCCGGTTTAATTGATGAGGCCACTGCACAGAAGCTCAAGCCAGTTGGATCATCTACACCAACAATGTACGGATTACCAAAAACACACAAAAGAGGTTGTCCTATGAGGCCAATTTTATCAATGGTAAATTCTCCGTTTCATGCACTAGCTAAATGGCTAGTTCGTTTACTTGAACCATTACGTAACTACTAGGTAATTATTCGGTTGCCGATTCGTTTGAGTTTGTAACTGCACTTAACTTGACAAATTCCCAATAAGCGCGAAAGTGGTCAACTAGATGAATTTCAATTGCTACCTGGTGCAATGTTAAAATTTTGATTTCAGAATGTCTATAATCAAAATTCGGGTAAAAGGCTTCAGCTGAAAATTCCTTAGGTCAGTGAAATTGTGTAGGTTGTATAATTACTGATCAGATGCCCTTGTCAGTCCTTTAGGTTTTAATGGATTCCATCTGAAGTAAAGATAGTTTGATAAGTGTCTAGTATGAGCAAATCTGTTCTACTTGATTAAATATATTTGTCATCTTATGCTATGTTTAGTTTATACTAAAATATACATTGATATGATAAAATGTTTTCTCAATATCTTAATAATGTATGGAAATATATTTGCATATATATTGTTAAATTTTGCTTGTCATGCCATATAACGCTTATGTTCATTTGTATGTATAGGGAAGAAACACATTTTTAACAAAACCCTCTATTTAAACGTACAATTCTCTCAGTAAAATGCATTAAAACAAACTATCTAAGCCAGCAAAATAAAAATTAATCATGAAGCCAATGGAGTTAGGTTACATCCGCAAAATTCATAAGTATTTCTTGCGTCTATCTCGATTGCATTATGGCTTATTTGTTCTAGTTTAATCATTTGTTTGCGCACATTTCATGATGTTCAGCGTTGTGCTTTAAATGCCACTTCAGTTAAAATACTACAATTCTGAGAGTAAAGCAAACTTTGAATTTTGTCTCCAAATAACTTCCAAATATTTGGTTTGAAGTGACTGAAAGACCTGAACATGCATATAATGCATTTTAATTTTTATGGCCATACTCTTAACATATTGGTTTAAGCCGCTCAAAATATGATTATAAGTTATTGTGCTATATCACGCCTCGGAATGATTATCGAGTTCGTCGTATAACTAGAATCGAGTTTGTATAGAACTTCCATTTTAAATTGATACTACATTCTCACCTTATGAAGCACAACTTAAAAATCAGTTGCTTCTCACGAAATATTGTTTTTAATAAATGCCTCATAGCAGTGAGACTTGACAGGATTTTCAGAAACAACCGTAAAAGTGTTAGGTAGAATACGATATTGATAATTTAACACACCACTTAACGATTACGGGTTTCGTTATAGACGCAGATGTTTCAGTAAAACTGTCATATCATGACACTTGCTTGCTTGCTATCATTTTTTGTTTTACGGGTTAGCGGGAATCATTCTGTGGTTATACAATTTAACATAGAAGCCAAATATACGAGTGTATCAGAACCATCTTTATTGGTATAAATTCGATTTAGCTCCGGATGAATGAACTATTCCGATAAAGCACTAAAGTTTCGCCCGATCATATGGGTTTTAGTCCTGTAGCGAGTTTTTCCAGCTTAACCCCTTAATCAAAATCTAATTGTATAGATGTAACGCGTTACACTCTAACTCCAGAAATAGGCGTGTATATATTTCAGATGATCTATTCTGTTATCGAGGAAATTACCGTTTTGAGGAAATCACAGTCCTTCATGTGAGTTGAAATTTTACACCACTGCTACGACTAAAAAAATATAAAATAATCTTCAATCAGAAAATAAACTGTTTTCAAACGCTACTGAAAAGCAAATTTAAACTCATAATATTTATTAATCTAATTTTGTGACTTAGAAAACTTTGAGCACCAGCTTAACTAAAATGTGATCTCGATAATATTAGTCTAATTAGGCCATTTTATTAAAAATTGTTCTGATTTGAAAATAACCTGCTACAAGCTTAGTATAGTTTTGCCGTAGATAAACGATTTATTCTGACTTATTGACATTCTCATTGTCGATATTATTAATAAGAAAATTATGCTGTAAATATAATTTTCTACTTTCGGTTGCGGATTATATTAAAGCCGTTTCGCGCTTGAACACGTGCGGCTACATTGCGTGGAAGCCGGTGAATCATGAGTAAGATTCGGTAGTATAATATACGAACCGGCGTAGACGCAAGAAGGCAAGATTTTGACGTACAGCACGTTAGAGCGCAATAAACCTCATGGGGACCTACAGCGACGTATAGTTATTAGTTTTTCTGGAAAACCTAATCTGTGGCCATATTTCAGACATTGTTCGTTTGTCTGTTTAATAAATGAACAATTTCCGAAAACAAGAATTACCAATTATGTTGCAACTATTAAAAACTTTAATTGATCATGATAGTACTTCATCATTATATGTAATATTTCAAACAACTAAACATAAATGTGATTTCTTTGATTCTAATTACGATTTCGCAGTCTTCAAAATTATCTACGTAAACTGGTAATTTGCGAACTACTTTTCCAATTTTGGTCGAAGACATGGTTTAACATATAAGTACATTTGGTTGTAACACGGCTTAGCTAAAACTAAGGTATTAGTCCAAAGATGAGGCAACTGAAATATATCGCCATCTTATTGCTTTCCATGATTAAAAAGGTTGTGCCGGTTGATTATTTTTGTTGTTGCCAAAGCAACGCCACTTGATAGAATCAAATGAATTCCTTATAATTACGCACTCAGATTTTTAAGCAATATCAACAATTAACTGTGGTCTTCTAAAAAATTAAAATGTATGGAATTCTAAAAGTAACTTCATGATATATCTATCCATATGTTTCCGAAATGATCACACGATTTAAACTTTCTTATTCTTTAAATCAGAACCTTTCACTGAATTGAAGATTTTAAGAAATAGTATCAGTAATCATGCTTATCAAGGATAAGTTGTTTAACAGATTACAGCACCGCAAACAAAAACTTTGGAAAGCCCATTTTCCGATAATTATTATATAGATATTATTTTCCGTTTTCTAGATAATAAAGAGGTTATTACAGTTCAAAGATAAATGAAAGTATTTTTCCCTTGAAGTTGACAATAAAAGAACATAAATTGGACAAATTGCGAAAAGCGCTCAATCGATGTTTTAGTAAACCCTATTCACACATACATTTCATTGAATTATTTTCTTTATCAAGTTGCTGAATAGGATTAATATAATAATTCTCGTCGCCGAGCTCAGACTATTGTTCTTACTTCTTTAAAATCCCATCTGGATTAGAGTATGATATTTAAAATTGTTCGTTGCAAATCCAGAAACAAAAAGTATCTTTAATAAGAGACATGTTCAAATTACGCTCACAACATTGATTTAAATAAAAGTTTATGTTAATTGTGGATAATGGCCCGTTCATCTTGAGAATACTCAACATCACGTTAAAAACTTTCAGTTATATGTGTTCTGGATTACCTCTAATTAAGTGGATGAGAACTATATAATAGTTATTCACTGTGTATTGCGGAGAACTGATATGTATGCAATTGTGCATCAGGTGTGGTCTACCTAGTAACGAAATATTTAAAATGGAACCAGATAGATAAACCAAAGGCAGCAATAACGGAAGGTATAATCTCATGAGCTTATTGGCGACTCATCAGTAGTTGCCAGTGTTACGCCCAATAATGACATTATATTCAATAAATTAATGTGGGACAATTACACGTTACAATCACCTATACGAATTTCTTCGATAATGCAACTTCAAAGCGAAATCACTATATTTAATAAATTCCGAGCCTGTAAAGAGAACCAACTCTATGATTTTTTAAATGCTGAGTCGGTACATGGTACCAACATAACGGATTTAAAGGTATGCAAAATTTTACTCAAGTTGAAAATGAAAGCCATTTCTGAACACCCTTTACTTTGGAATGCATAAAACACGTGTATATATGTGTGTACATGAGATTATATTTTGCGTTCATGCCGGTTTTTTATTTATCCCTCAGGTCAAATTTGAATCAATTTCGTTACTATGTATGTTACACATAACTTAAAAAATGGATGAGAAATATTCCGATTTTTTGTTTTACTTCTAGTTCTTGTTGGGGGGACTACTGTGGATTGATTCGTGGGTGTGCACCTATGCCTGTAAGGAAGTATGTGTGCGAGTTGGGCTCAGTTAAATTGAATTTTGTTGTACTTTGTTGCACAGTGCGATTATCACATTTAACGTATACACGATTTTCAATCTTGGGTGGTAGATTTTGCCTATTAGTTCCACGTTTGTCTAAATCTGGTAGTATCAATCTTGTACTGTGTGCAATTAGAATCTTGATGAAGTTGTTGGAAATGAGGTACCTACAGGTTTCCTGTCAAACGAAGATTAGATCTTACTCCATCTAACGTAGTTAGTAAGAATGATGTGGAAGCCTTCGTAGGGATGGGATGAATCAGCACTCAACCACCACGAAGACGAACTCAAAGCGAGCATCGAAATGAAGATTAATCGGATCATTGCGGAAGTGATAGCGCAAATATATCACCCACGAAAGAAAATCAAGGATACCGTAAAGCTCATTTATATTGTATGACAAAATGATGTGTGACATCTGGTTTTCAGGTATAGACAGATTGAGTTTTGAGCAACTCTTCACCTTGTTTGCTATTGCGTGTATGAAAGATTTTCCTGTATGTTATATATATATATATATATATATATATATATATATATATATATATATATATCGTTGCAATTTTCACCAGTTTTTAAAACATGAAAACACGACACTTATTCCATGGAATAACATTTATTAATAAATCTTATTTCTACCAGTATCTACAGCCATTATTCTGGATTCGTTAATATATTCGTTCATCCAATCCCAACTGTACATTTGTCGTAACCAAACAAAGACAGATATAGCGAAGAGGGGATTGGTTACGACAAATGTACAGTTGGGATTGGATGAACGAATATATTAACGAATCCAGAATAATGGCTGTAGAT